>WHYT01016857.1:346734-356914 GCA_009806455.1 Tetrax tetrax | reverse complement strand
CCTGTTGTCTGGTCCTGTCACTGCATACCACTGAAAAGAGCCTGGCTCTGTCTTCTTTACACCCTCCCTTCAGGTATTTATACACATTGATAAGGATCTCCAACAAACCTTCTCTTCTCCAGGCTGAAAAGTCCCATCTCTCTCAGCCTTTCCTCACAGGAGAGATGCTCCAGTCCCTTAATCAACTTTGTGTCCCTTCACTGGACTCTCTCCAGTATGTCCATATCTCTCTTTTGCTGGGGAGCCCAGAACCGGACACAGCACTCTAGGTGTGGCCTCATCAGTGCTGAGCAGAGGAGAAGGATCACCTCCCTTGATCTGCTGGCAACACTCCTCTGAGTACAGCCCAGGACACCATCAGCCTCCTTTGTCACAAGGGCACATTGCTGGCTCATGGCCAACTTGATGTCCACCAGGACCCATCATATAAAACAATATTCATAAAATATATTTTCTTCCTGTTCAACATATTGCTTAAACACACAGGGTGACTTTGCAACATCAAGGCAGATGTGAGCAAAGTCTTTACTATTACTGCCATGTACAGACAGTGTTAATACAAACAGTAGTGTTTAAGTCTGTTTATTGCTTGCTTAGTAAAAATAATTTCCTTGTTGAAGCTGCTGGTTGCAGGATATACCTAAGCAAACAAATAAATAAAAACTTTATATTTTATGAGGCTAACAGAGATTCAGGGATGGAAGAGCAAAGGACCCTAAGCCAGACTTTTAAAGCCAGACCTTGAAATAAGTTTCTAGTTTAAAATCTGAGAACAGTTCATAGTCCTTTTATCTCCCTACCATATGGTGAAACTCTTAGTTTATCACACAACTGTTGGAGGCAGACTGCAAAAATGGCATGGAACTGCTCTATGAGAACAAGTGGATATCTGGCTACTAGACATGGATATTATTGCTATGTAAACATACATGTAAGATTGGAGGGTTAAAAGTTGAATGCATGAATTATTGAAGCAATGTTTGATACACTGTGCTGAAAGAACTTATATAATTTCCACAAGAACTAAAATTCCTTGATGTAAGGGAATGCTGGAAACACTCTGTCTAGGTTTATTTTTATTGTTCTTTCCCAGTAGAAAGGATGTATGATATTCTTAAAACATTTGAAAGCCTGGGACTATCTTAGAAAAGTAGACATACTAGGAAAGTTTTCTGGTTATGAATAACATTGATAACTCTTCTAAGAACAAAAATAATATTTTCAAGCCTCATCTAGTTCCCTTACTCTGCCACAAATGTTGTTTATCCCTGCTACTGGGAAAAGGCAAGGTTTCAGATGCATCTCTAAAGGCAATGTATTTTCTCTTTCTCAGTTTAATACACACATTTTGCTGAAGGCTTTTTATGTCTCCCATGCATTCCATGTCAGAGGTTTGGTCTGAACAACATTAACCTCACTCTCTCTCATTACTGGAAAACCCAGACCATGAAGATTTCCTACAAAAGCCAATACTATATCTCACAGCAGTACACCATCAACAAATAGGTCCAATTCAGTTTTTCCATTTCGTGTACTGGGATATATGGGACAGAATGACCAAATATAGTGCCTTAACTTTGGCACTGAAGTGCTTTTATTTTCAAATGGGATAGAACGGGCACATACCATTTTGACTGTCTGAAAAGCCAGTTCCGTAACTGCAGGCACCTAAATATGAGCATTTAGCCTCTCTGTCTCAGTGTTTTTCATATGAACAATATTTGTCTATGGAATGCACCTTGATATCCAGCCAATGGCAGCTACCTTCCAAATGACAAGTATACCTAAAAAAAAAAAAAAAAAAAGGAAAAATTGAGAGAGAACAAGCAGACAACACTTTAAATCAAAACTTGCCTATGCAATTCTCAGGTCCACCCTGAAGCTATGTAATTTAAAATATGGAGTACTTTCCAGGAGGATGAGGTACTTCTGCTGTAGCTAGTAAAGCAACTCTGGGTTGTCACAACAACTGTAAATAGACAGATAAAATAAATCAAACTGACAAAATGCACTGTGATAAGAAAGTTCTGCAACACTACAAGAACCATTATGACTATTTCATTTCATTCAAACTGAATTATGCTAAATAAATAAAACATAACATGATGATAAAAAAAAAAGCTCTGTCTCCAAGCTACTTACAGCATAAGTGGATTAGATTCTATGCATAATGGACTAGTAAACAGCAGATCCACATAAACTGAGGAAAGAGAATTCCATTTCAAATGCTGAAACAGTATGAAGTTGACAATTACACAGAGTTATTAGCCAAATGCTAGGCAGTCAGCCAGAAGGCTTCAACAAAAATTGCCTTAAGCAAGAGCAGCAAACAAGGGGAGGAGTTAACAGCTAAAAAAAAAAGCAATTAAATTCACTCCTGGGATGATATTTGTCACCAGAGAGGCCAGAATGACAGACAAGTCAGATCTTGTTAATGGAAAAAAATAAAAAAAAAACCCAAAAGCTGATGTAATGTAAGAGGAAGTCAGTGAAATTAGCAGTTTGGTACTAAAAACAAATCTAGAAAACTCCTCCATTAACAGCAAAGGGACAGCCATTTTATTCAGTTAGTCTGTTGTAATTCCCTTTAGACTTCACTTGGATAATGAGCGATTAATGTCTGTGTGTATAAAACTAAAACTGTGTCCTAATTGGGTTTGGCTGAGCTAATTGCCTCTGATCAATAAAACTGACACATAGTATGCTTGTCCTTCAAGAATCTCACTCTGAGCCTCATTCCACTTCCTTCAAACAATGCTTCTGACATCCAGGGGAGCAGAAATTGAGCACGTTAATAGAAAATTGAAAGTAATACAGAAGAACTTAAATAGAGCAGTAGGCGCTGGGGAAATGTGTATTTTATTTCACTAAAACCCCCTTGTGCTTCTTGAGGCATCCCATCCACTCACAGCAGTTCCCTAGCATTTTTGCAGTCTCTTCTCTGCAAAGAATGTTTCTGCTGCTTCACTTTTACACCAGTACAGAGGCACCAGTAGAACGTCCCAGTGCCGACACAGCATATAGCAAAGGAAGGAAGGGCCCTCCAGAACACCTCCAAAAGACATAGGCTTTGCTAAAGTTCTCCCCACCCACACCCACCCCACCATGTATCTGTAGCTACAGTCACATCAGCATTTTCTGGCACTGAAATGTCAAGGAAAACATACGACTTTTTCCTTAAACAAACCAATGATGCTTTATAGTCTAGGGGAACTCTAATCATATGATACAATGCCTTCTCTAGTAAAATTACACATAAGAATAACAAAAACCAGCAGATACTGGCACAACACAACTACTTAATACTACTCTAAATACTATTGCACAGCATCCATTCATACTTAATACATCTTTTTAATTTCCTTGAAGATGTCCCTGCTCCTTGCAGGGGGGGTTGGACTAGATAGCCCCTTCCAACCCAAACCATTCCATGATTCTGTAACAGAGTCAAGATCAGTTATACAAGCTGTGCAGTCTACACAATTATGTCTTCTAATTAACTGGCCAAGCCTGCCTGATACAGGTAGCTGGTGTCTGTAAGACCATGGGATCCTCTTCCTAAAGACAGAGCAGCATAGCTTCTTTTGAAAATCAATTGTTATGAAGTGCATTCCCACAGATAATTTCAACAGCAGTGACAACCTAAGAATCATTGCAAAGAGACAGTATTCTGCCAGGAAGCAGGGACATGAGGCTCTCATCTCTGCTTTTTTTTTTTTCTGAAGATCATCAGCATTGTCCATAAAAATACAAGCAAAACAACGTAACACAGATCTCCTCACCCTGCTTAACCAGGAAAAAGGAGCTTATGAAAACAACGCTGTGACTATGTCAAATACCAGGTGGTCACTACAGACTGAACCTGACGCCATTCAAACCAGTAGCAGTTTTAAGGTGTCCTTCTGAGATTAAATATGCCATGAATTGCTCTTAATACATTATCAGTAATATTCTGCTGATTTAAGATGCATGCACTTCCACAGAAACGAACACTAACATATCTATTCTGTTTTTCTATACGCAGCTGTGCCCTCTAGTGGAACTGGCTAATTCACTACACATTTTGTCCTTTTCCCCAAATCAATACACTCTGTCTGAACTACATTCAGTAGCTGCAGTTATGATCCTCGCTTTCTTTTCTGTTATATTAACTTCAAATAATTTAATTGCACAGAAGTTTCAAGATACTGAGAGAATTCAAATTATGAAGTTGCAAATAAAGTCTTCATTTTTGAAGTATCCTTCCTTTTAGTTGTTATTTTGATAGAATAAAGTCCTGTTCCGTGGCCTTTTAGCAATGTCAGAGAAAGGGTCAATTCAACTATTTCGGGAAGAGACAAAATGAGTCTGGAGTCACTGCTGATCTAGTCCAACACTACTTTCTTAGCAAAAGCACATTAAAAAGACAGAAAACATCAGTAAAAGTAGAAAGCACAGTTTCAGTCCCAACTTTCATTTGCAAGCTCACTGGTGGAGAAACAGCCAGAGCACATGATCTTATTACGCTGTATCAAACCTGAGAGGCTCCAGGGAGCAGCAGGTCTAACATTTTGTCTTTGGCTGTCTCACTGACAGCTGCAGCACTGAGGAAGGACGGTCTTGGCTGACTATTTGAAAAAAAAAAAAAAAAAAGGCAAAAAGATAAAAGACTAGGAATAAAGTGAAGGCAGAAAAGAGGATATGGGGAAAGGAAAGATAGCAGGAGACCATGTCCTGCATCCTAAGTAGTTTTCAAGCTCTGCCACCTTCAGTGCTGACAGCAAAATTATTGTTCCCACCTCCATGACTGAACACAGCTGTGTCAGAAGATGAAAGCAAAAAAAAAATCATCCCACTGAATCTGGGTAGGTTTCAGGAAAGCAGAGGAACAGCAGCCATGTTGAGACAGTCACTCCTTTCAGGACTTTCCCACTCCTTTCAGTGTTTTCCCACTATATCCAGTCACGTATAACTACAGGCTGCCCCTGGAAATGTCTGTCCCCAGACATGTGCTCCTGTCCCTTCCCCAATATCAGATTCAGCAATTAAGATCCTCCAGAAGAGATTTGTTTATCTTCCTAATCCTGCTAAACTACCAATTCCCCCAGCCTCAATTGTTCCCTACAGATCAGAAAGGCAGCAATTCATCATGTGTTCAATCACCAGATACAATGTAAGGGGAGTGGAAGATGAGGACCAGGGAATTTCACCACTACTTATCTCTATCACTATGATGTGCCCCCCTCCAAAGTCACATTCATAGAAACAGTGAAACTGATGTAATGTATACTTTGATTATTTTGTTCTCCAGTTGCCTCATTTACAACACACCTATCTGGGCTCATCAACTCCAGCTCCATTCTATTCTTCTAATAATTATCTCAGTGCAGGGTACTACACATACAAACTTCCAGTCTGGACTAAGTCAATGTTCAAATTTTCCATAGAAAAATATTAAATACAGAAGTATAAGTATCTTTCTTTCATGCTGTCAGAAAGGCGATCTATTAAGAAGTTAACATCTAAACCAAGTCTTTGAATCTATATTAACCTGGAGATTAAGTCTCATACCTGTTCTTCTGTGAACCAAATTAAACACATTTTTACTTGGACAGAAATTATTCTTTCGGTTCTCACTAGGGTTGTCAGTGATTACTGTCTGTATCTTCTCATGCTAATTTCCAGGAAAAGAAAAAAAAAAACAAACAAACCAACTTGCTTTATTGAGATAAAAATAAATTCTTTATTCATATAACAGAAAAGCTTTGTGTCAGCTGAAGAAATTTAATACATCACTAAAGCCCCAAGAGTTAGTACAGCTAAGAGCAGAAACTAACTCTTATTAGCAAGCTATAAAGGTTAATTTGGAAAAGGGAACAGAAGCAGCTAGAAATGGTAATGAGGCCTCAGGATAAGTAAGACTACAAGAGTTCTATATGAACAATACAGTTCTTATGATGTAATGCTCAAATTTAGCTGCCATTTATGTCATGTGACCCTGCTGAAGCTTCGGGCACATAAAAATCTTTGTTAGATACCAACTTTTCTTTTCAGCATGCAGTAGAATTGCTGCAAGAAATCCTGAATCAGACTTAACACACACTTTTATTTTAACCTTTATCAAACAGTAATAGTACAGTTTTGGAATCAAAGTTTATCTTGAGTATTTCAAACAACACTTAAGCTTTATATCAGTACAGAACTAGCTAGAAAAATCAACTATATATAGAATCCAATAAGTATAATGTCCACTAGTGAACTTTTAATCTTATTCTACAGATCTTTAAAATAAGAAGTTATTAAATTTGAACCCAAAAACCAAAGAGAGATTGTTAAACCATGCTTGTAGGAATTTTAATTCTCCCCATCTATCCCACTGCATGTGTTACGATGACATGTGACGAGATCAAAGCAAGTACTGTCTTATGATCTGACACAAGCTGTTTCTATGGGCCCAGGAGCCCCTCCCAAGCTCAGACCTGGGCCCTCAGTCTCTGCTTGCGCTTTGTTGCAGGGGTGCTGGTCTCCACCGGTGCCCTCACCTGGCACGTTAAACCATTTACAATCACACACAAAACATTGTGGGGAGTTTTTGACGTGGGAAGTGGAACTCGGATCCAAATTCATGATACGTGTATTTCTGAAAAAGAGGCTGGTATGTGGTTCTGACACAGAAAATCTGAGCTTTGCTCCCTGCTTTAACAGAATGGATGTTGCGTGTTACTTTGCACCACTTGCATTATTTTGAAAGAAAGTGAAAACTGGACCAAGAATGACAGTAATAACTTTTAATGAGAGTAGAATTCAGTTGCACTGGACTGTGGTCTATCTTCCAAGTTAAAGGAGGCCTGATTTCTGCTTCAAGCATTCAAAAATTATATGAAGGCCAAACCAGTTTCCACTAGCAAGACTATGCAAAGAAGACAAAATTACTTCCAGAAGCCTGGGAAATTTTTAAGGGCTGCGAGTTTCATTTACTATTTTGAATCAGTTTAGAAATGTCACATTGGAGTCTATCGAGCTAACTGCACTCCAAAGCAGAGATCAAGACATAGACCAGAAAGACACCTAAACAAATTAAATTTTCCATCAGATCAGCAGAATGGGGAAGTATTTAAATCCATCTTTCACTGCAGAGCTTAATGGGGATGAGCCTAGTCTCTATGCAGTGTTGCTCCCCCAGAGCAGTCCTAACATAAAGCCAATCTAAATCGAGGTCACTAAAGCCTAAGAAAAGGTGTAATCATGCAAAGGCAGGACCAGGGATGACTTTGGTCTGTTTAGGCTGTTACAGAAATGTAGCCTAACTTACACCTCTGAGAACTATTGATTTAGAAAAGTAAAGAAATCTTCACTTACCACCAGGGTTATCCAGTCAAATGTATTTGTGTGCTTTTTACTTTAAATGTTTATTGCTACTGACTTACATCACTGTTCTTTACAGACGTGCAAAGCACAGAAAGCTTCTGTTTTTGTTGCTACAGAATACTTGCACAAGATTTTACCTGTGCTAGTGTCAGAGAAGCAGAAGAATAAAGTAGGAAGCCTTGGCTCAAATTCTGGTCATAATTAATATCAGATAACCAGCTGTGAACGACTTACTGACTAAGTGAGTAGAACAGGTCACTGATATTCAAGTTATTTAGCATTAATTTGATCTCTAGAAAACTTGATCCAAAGCCCCTGACAGAATTTTAGGTGGCACTGTGCTGATTAACACCTGAAAGAGCTGTTCCTGTCTCAGAACCTGCTTTGCTGTCCAAAAAAGTAATATCTATGTTGGGTCAAGCAGATGAATGGTTGTCATGCCACATACACACTGTCTGTTAAATTAATTGGTATTGTATTAATTGCTATTATATTAATTAATTAGTACACATATGTAACGTGTGTAGGGCTCAGAATGAAGCCATGTAATTCAGCTTCAGTGATGGAAATGCTATAGCTCTGCACTTTCTGGACCAGCTGGGGAAGGTACAGATCAGACCAATGAGAACAAGAAGTTTGAAGTTTGGAAAGTGACTACAAGGAAAAATAAAGGAATGGGGCTTACTCACTGTAGGAAAAAAAAAAAAAAGATCAAGATAAACCTTGTGAGTTGATAACTTAAGGAGCTTGCAGAATCTCCTTCACTTGAAGCTCCTAAGAACCACTTAAACAAAACTCTACATAGTGTATTTAGAACTCACCATGGCCCTTGAGCACAGCATGTGCTTTTAGAAGTCTCTTCTACTCTTGTATTTCTAGGATTACTGTGACAGTTAACACTACCTCAACACAATTCTTTTCCCAAATTCTACACAGAGATGGCAATGAAAGCGTACAAGACAGCAGTCTTTGAAAAGTTTCTTTTTAACTGCAAAAGAAGCAATGGTGTCTAAAAGTGTTTACTCATTGTGAATTATTAGAGCCTGGCAAAAACATTCACAACAAAATTGAAAAAATGTAACACAGAGGAAATTCATATGTCTTTTCAAATGAAAGGTGAAAATTAAAGGTTAACACCTCTGCCTTGTTTTCTGAAAACGTTAATTCCCATAACATACATATTACATAAGGCCAGATCACACAGCTGTTCTCAGCATTTGTAATGCGTGTCTGTGAACACATCAGAAAAAAAAACTTGTTGATTCAAGTCCTTCCCCTCTTAATCTGGAGAGTTAATTATCCAGGTAAGTGAGAAGTCTCTCCTTTCAGATACTGTTAGGCCAAGTAAGAGAAAAACACTGTCTAAATGTCATATGCTCCTTTACAGAACTTCATAGGCAGTCTGCCATGAAAACAATCTTTCTGACCTCAGGATGAGGTGAGCTGCATCAATTTCAGTGCTTGCAATGATCAGTCCAATAATTTTTCTTTTAGCAAGTGTTTAGCTCTTAATTTGTATTAAGAGGTTTTCAATATAGGTTTTCAATAAGCCACATCAGAAACAACCTACAGGTCCCATATTCTTCTAAAAACACAGCAGCAGAGAATGAGTGCGATTATGGTGACAATTTTCCAGTTGATTGAATGTATCTCAAATCACGCTGAGTATACTTCTGCAGTACCAAATGACACACCCAACAGTTCCCCTCTGCATACTTTGTCCTTGTAATAAATTATTCCAGCACTTTCCACTTCATTTTTTGGAAGTTTTAACCAAAACTGAATTGGTTAACAAATAGAATGTTTTCACTTGGAAATGTCAGCTACTTTATTTAAAAACTGAAGTCTCAATTAAATGGAAGATTAGGTTTTCCCAGATTCACCTAAATCCTGAGTCCATGTTCCTCAAATACTAACCTAAAACACACAGGGTGAGAGACTGTCTTCCTGTTACCGTGTTTAAATTAGAAGGAGGTAGGTTTAGATATTAGAAAAAAATTTTTTACAATGCAAGTTGTAGAGCACTGGCACAGGTTGCCCAGAGAGGTGGTGGGTGCCCCATCCCTGGAAACGTTCAAGGCCAGGCTGGATGAGGCTCTGAGCAACCTCATCTAGTCAGGGATGTCCCTGCTTCTTGCAGGGGGGTTGGACTAGATGACCTTTGAAGGTCCCTTCCAACTCTAACCATTCTATGATTCTATAAATGCCATCATCCCTAATTGTTCTGACAAGGTCTGATTCCACTGTAACTGTCTCAACATTAGTTGAATGACTCATAACAGTTCTTATTTGAACGCACAGCACCTAGAAGCTTAATTAATTTTTTTTTTCACTGCATTGTTTACTGTTTGTAATAAGTAACAGCCTGCCCCCCTTTTCTTTTTTTGGTCATGCTTTTTTAAGAACCACTAGTATCTATACAAGCCTGGTAGTCTCCAGGCAAGACAAGAAACGGTGGTGGGCCACACAAACTTGCAGCTGAACCACCTGCTCCGCAAGGACTTGGAAAGGTTACCATCTCTCCCTTACTCCAAGAACCCAACAATCCCAGGGAGAGCCAGCGTGCTCCCTTTCCATATTTTTAAGGTTTCGTGGCAAGGCACGATTCCCTGAGTTCACTCCAACGCTACCACCATTAACGACAAACCATAACGGACCAGAGCCCCAACCCGCCGCTACAACCCCCACCCATCCCGTGCGGAAGCCCTCGCCGGAAGAGAGAAGACGCCACTTCCGCTGCCCGCGAGGGCGGTAACTAACCGCCGCAGGCTCGCGCCGCGGGCTGCGGCGAGGGGGCGGCGGGGGGGGAGGAGTTGAGCTCCGCTCCGCCCCC
>WHYT01016857.1:311126-330232 GCA_009806455.1 Tetrax tetrax | reverse complement strand
ACTCCATTCCCTACTCCACCAAAGTGGTAATAGAAGTCATTTTACACTGTTAAGACTTCAGCTCGAAATGGTCAAAACCCAAAGAAAGTATTTCTAGTGTCAAGAATGCTGGGTCAGTTGTGGCCGGCTTGTTAACTACACATGAATGCTTGCAAAGTAGAGCAGTTGGATTTTTTGAAACTTTGTGAGGAAGAAGCTTTTCCAGGGCTTATAAGAAAAGAGTATCACTTCCAAAGGAACAAAGGAACATTTATGTACAGTTGAAAAAAATTAAATATGGAGCTGTGTAATCTGAAGAAAGAGCAGTTTAGTGTTATTAGCCATTTCTGTTGTACAAAGGAATTAACTCCCTTTTCCCCTGCTCAGCTGTGTGTGCTTTCTACTTCTGTGTATCCTCTGAGTATCTAGATTTTGACCCATTTACTCTCAAGCAATCTTTTTTTTTTTTTTTTTCTTCCTCCTTCAAGGAGGCACAATAGTGAACTGTGTTTGTCTGTGCTCAGGCAGTAATTTGTGCACTTCTGCCAGCTTGAGTGATGTGGCTCACACTACCTCTACTTTGCACAGAGAACACTATTGAAAGGAAGTCAAAGAACTCTAGTCTAGTGATAAATTGTTTAACTTTTACTTCTGACTGCCTGGCAGATTTTCCGGTTACAGAACTGGTATTTGTGACCCAGCATTTCCTTCTATCCATGTATGCAGAGGAGTGCTGCTGTTACAGGCTGGCGTGCATACTGGGAACATGACAGGAGAAGGGCAAATTGCAGGCAGTGTTCTTCCTCAGTGTGCTGTGGTTGTTGCTACTTGGCTTGACTACTGCGAACAGCTCTCTTAACAGGGAGTGGAGATGTGCCATAGCATGTCTTTTCTCAAACTGTCAACCACCTATTTTGCTGTAGACCTTTGAGATGTCTTCTTTGAGTTCCTGGAAATCGGTGGTGGTCAAGACTGGGCAAGTGATTTGTCTCACCCTAGAAGCAGCCTGAATAATATCTGTATATTAGAGTGTTTTTCAGTCACTGGGTCACTCAAGATTATATATCTCTATGTCACTTCTGGAGGATATCTTTGGAGCTCATAGCCCATTTCCACCTTGCTTTGTGTCTGTGTGTCTTTTATTTCTTCTTAAGCCTTGCTGTCCTGGGCAGCTGGTACTTCAAAGGGCGTAGAGGCTGAGGACATCCATCATCTTGGTGGTCAGAGGAGGTTTTGATTCTCACCCTGCTGCGCCAGCTTTACTAGTGTATACAGGTTGACTGAAAAAGAGTAAAGAGTGGAAAAGAGTTTTGTGCTGTTGAGGGAGGGGGTTGTTTGTTGTTGCTTGGGGTTTTGGGTTTGTTTATTTTGTTTGGTTTGGTTTTTAGGAGCAAGATACCAGTCAGTTTGAAATTGGCCATAGGTGAAACAATCCTCAGATATGCTCAGTAGCAGCACACTGTGGTGATGCTGCTGGAGATTCTGATAGTTGGCAGAAGGAAAGTTGCGCTCGTGCTAGTTTTGTGTTGGCAAACTTAAGGCAAGTGGGCACAAGTGTCTCTATGTGACTGTCATGCTTTTCCTTGGCACATATGCCTTCTTGTAAAGGATATTCTTCGCGATTGGATTGATGATTTCTACGCAGATCTTCAATACCTGTTTCCTAAGGAAACAGTATTGAGAGCTGGATGACTTGGATGTATAGCTCCCATTAAACTTTTCGTACTCAATTGCTTGATGCACTTATAGAAAAGTCTCACAATTTAGAAGAAGTGTAGGTGGAAATAATTTCATATGACAGTCTCCACAAAACTAAGTGACATTTGGTTTATTTGTGAAATTAGCTGAAACAAAATTGACCATAATAGACTGGAATTAACACAGCTGTGTTCAAACATGTTGTTCTCTGATTTTGGTGTTGGAAATGTCAGATGGTTTTCTGTTTCGATTTATAGGTTGAAGACTTTGGGGGACAAATCAAGAGAAGCAAAAAAAAGCGGACAGAGGTACTTTTGAACATCTTAATGTATAACATAGATTTAGGATGTTCTTGTTAAAGAAAAATTTGAAAGTAGCTTATATATCTGAGCCAGTTACAAAAACATTTGCATATAGTTTTATAGAACATTCTTTTGATAACATAGAAGCTTAACCCTGATATTAAGGAAATACTTTGCTTGATAAAACCGTGATTGATATGCCTAAATAATTTCTGATGGCCATCAATAAGTTGATAAATGGCTGCTTAAATTATGTGAATATTCAATGTTATTGTAGTACTTTATAGTAAAGATCCAGGTTGCAGTATACTGAAATGTAATTATTTGCAATCTCTGTCAATCTCATGTACTAAAATTGTTATTCAGTTTTTTTAGTGTAAGAAATACACTTTTCTTATTGTGGAAAATATATGTGTAGTGCAGTACTTAAATTATCTTTTTTCATCTCTGTTGCAAGAAGATTTAAGAATTATGATTTTTTTTTTTTTTTTTTATCCTCTGCATTTTAATGTGTTGTTCATTATTTAAATCTGTGTAAACTGTAGGGGAAGACTACTTAATGTCTGTAAATGACATCTAGGAATGTTTCTTCTTTGAATAAGCTCAGGTGTGCTTTAGTGTAAAGCAAGTTTTTACTAAAACACAGTGTGTAGACACAGAACAGTTTTTAAACAAGCCCAGAACAAAAAATAAGGTATCTGAAATAAAGTGTATTAAGTTCTAAAGCTTGGTGTTTTGGATGTAAAGGTTTTTTAACTGACCAGTGATTG
Source organism: Tetrax tetrax (assembly GCA_009806455.1). NCBI lineage: Eukaryota > Metazoa > Chordata > Aves > Otidiformes > Otididae > Tetrax > Tetrax tetrax. Next base: position 327,483 of record WHYT01016857.1, on the reverse strand, counting down.
TGTTGACAAGACACAGAAGCTAAACTTAGAATGGGTGAAGATTTCATTTAAACTGTTTTAGGAAACTGCCTTCTTTGTATGTTTCCAGTCCATAATATTTTGGTTCATCTGGTGTACTGTAAATATCCATCACTTTTTGAGAAATGCACTGGGCAAACCAACTGGATCCTCACAAATAGGGGGATGCCAGGGTGACTTCTTTGCTGATGAAGTTCTGAGACAAATATAGCTTAGCTTAATTGTAAGGATGGCTGAGAACTTGTGGGTCAGGATCAGAGGAGAAGCCAGTAAGGGTGATGTTGTGAGTAGTCTTGTTTTCAGAATGTTTCTGTCTGCTATTTTAAGTTAAAATAATGCTAATCCTCTGTGTTTGTTAACTGTACTAAGAAATTATCTCATAAAAGTTGGTTTTAATGGACATAGTATAAAAAGAGGTAAGAATGGGCTATCATAAAATAGCAAGGGGAATAAAAACAATCCTTCGGAATATTCTTGTAAGATACACTGTGTAATGCATTTTAAACCAGAGTTGACAAACTGTTTGTGAAAGTGAACTGTAGGGAATATTTCTGTGCTCAGCATATCTGTCTAACACAGATGTGTGTGCACACATTTTTTTTATAACAGCCTTCTATTTATTAACAACATTTTTCTATTTACGATTTGTTTGATAGAACTGTTCAGTGTTTGCCAGAGTTTTCTGCTGGACTGGAATTACTGAGCAGGTATGACCTTCCATTTCTTTTGTTAGTATCTGCTTTCTGTAATTTCAGAAATAATTTTATTAGGTTAAAAAGATGAGAAGAAAATGAAGGTGTTACTAATTTTTTTTTTTTATATGTTCTGCAAGTGAGTAGAGTGGTGGTTGTTATCAAATGATAAATATGTTTAAAGCTTGTCTGGTCTTTAAGTGCTGTCATGTTAATAAAGCAGAAGTTCTGGAGGAAAAGCAAGATTTGAAAGGTTAGTTAAGAATCTAATGCAGAAGGATGAAGAAGACTGGCACTGAGGCCCAGCCTGTGTTTTTAATTTGATGTTTTATAACTTCTACATATTTGATATGATATCATTCTGTTATAATAGAGCAGTATGTCTGTCATTTCCATGAAAAGAAAGTGTATTCTGTGTGTATTTAATCACATTTTTTTTCTGAGTAGCAGAAGCTATTTGCATTATAAATTTTTATTTGTATTTTTATCTTTAAAATCTGCTTTTTTTTTTTTTTTTTTGAGAGAGTCAGCTGTGATTATGATCTTGTTAATTTTTTTCATTTTCTTAATAGCATTGGGTCCCAAGTACTGCTTAAGGCTTTTATGTGTAGTCTTATAAATACTACTGGGTCCATTTAGCTCTTAGTATAAGTTAGCAGTTTAAGAAATGTAAATCACTTTTTCTTTGAAAAAAATTATTTCTTAGTGTATATTTCTTTCTGGTATTTACTATTCTACCAAGACAACTGTATAACTTTAACTGTTATTTCTGGTAGCCCCTGTAAGTAACCACAGTGGCATCCATGAAATCCTCTTCCTTTGTAAGAGAAACACAGTAAAAGTAGTTGTTTATATTTCTTCTCTTCAGATACGAAGATGCTTGGGCTGCTCTTCACAAAGGAGCCAAAGATTGTGCGAAAGCTGGAGAGGTAAGAAAAAATAACAATGCCACACTTGCAATATTTTAGAATGTGTAGATAACTTTAAACTAAAATTTTTAGTACTTGTGTACTGGGTTGACCCTGGCTACTAAGTAAGCGCCCACACAGCCTTGTTCACTCTCCCACCAGTGGGTTAGAGGAGAGAAGAGGAAGAACAAAAATGAGAAAACTCATCAAGATAAAAACAGTTTGATAATTGAAGGACAGAGGAAAAATAAGTGATGCAAAAGCAGTCAATCACAACCTCCCACAAGCAGACTAATTCCCAATCAGTCACAGAGCCTCAAGAGCGAACCCTTAATTTTTATTGTTGAGCATGATGTTATATGGTGTGAAATATCCCCGTGGCCAATGGTCAACTGTTCCAGCTGTGTCCCCTGCCAATTTGTAGCCTTCTCACTGCAGGGGGAGCAGGGATGAGTGGGGAAGAGAGAAAGCCTTGACACTGTACAAGCGTTGTCCAGCAATATCCAAAACATTGGTGTGTTATCAGCACTATTTGGGTCAGAAATCCAAGACACAGCACCATATGGACTGCTGTGAAGAAAGTTAACTCCATCCCAGCTAGATCCAGTAAAACCAATATAACGAAAAAGTAATGTTCTGTATTGCTTCTTGGGAAAAATGCCAAGTTGCATTGTTTTTTACTGTCGTTTTAAGATGGTGTTTGACAGGCAGCTGATGAAGTGGATCAGAATGTTCAGTTCCTCTTGTTTCTCACAGCTCTTCCAGATTTTCCAGCCTACAATTAATATTCTTGAAGTATTAAATACATATATTGTAAAAATATAATTTTTCTGTGATCATGTTTCTTACAGGGTATCATCTAACAAAAATTGTCTGAAAATCATTCTTCTATTTACTTTCTGATATTTCAATTCTGATATTTTAATTGAGCATGAGAATTTCCCAGTGCTTTAAAGTACCTTTCAACTGATATATTTGACACCCAGAATTTCTTGTCTTCTCTCCTATGTTCAGATAGTTGTAGTCACTACTTGCCCTTAATTGTATCAGCTTACTGTTTTTCTGTGGGCATGTTAGGTTAGAAAGGGGTATTAAGTACAGCTTTGTCAGAGTGTGACAGGAAGGTGATGGTAAAAATAAGACATATCCAGAAGTTCAAGTCGTCGTTTTTTGAAACATTTTAAGTTAGCTGGGAATATTGTTTTGAGGCTGCATAAGACATCTTAATATTGCTAATAAATGAAAGTGTAAACAATAAATAATGAAACTAATTCTGGAATTGGTATTTCTTCTAAATCAAACATACTCTGTTTTCTGGAGTAATAATATCTGGGAAAATGGTGCCAAGTGAACTGAGCTAACTTGGTTTTATTGATTAAATTGGTATGTCTAACAACATTAAACTAAGTTCTTGATCTAAATAAGCCTTACATTGTAGCACTGCATTGTTGTTATTGTGTACTGGTGCAATGTTGCTGTCAGAATTCCAGGTGCATATTATTTACAGTTAATAAAATCCATAAAGTATTTCCTGCTTTATTGATTAACATAGTGAGAAATAATTTTTATCTTGTTTTGATGAATGCATTTTGATATAAATATTTCGTACTACTGGGGCTTTCTTGGGCATATTGTATATTTACTTGAAAAATACACAAGTGACAATGCTATCAGATCACTGTGCTGACCTTCATTTGCAGATGCAAGAACTCTAAAAAATTAGTCAGGATGCTTGTAAATAGGTACATAAATTTGCAAGTAAAGTAAATAACCTGTTTGTTTCAGCTGGTGGACAGTGAAGTTGTGATGCTTTCTGCACACTGGGAGAAGAAAAGAAACAGTCTGGTGGAACTACAGGACCAGCTCCAACAAATACCTGGATTTTTAGCAGATCTAGAATGCCTCACAGCAAGCCTAGGTAAGGTTTAATAAATATAACAAGCATTTAAGTCAGTGCAGAGGATTAAACTGAAGTTCAGCTGTTGTGAACATTGCAATTGTAAAATGTAATTTTGCTTCCCAAACACATCCTTTCTATTATAAAACAGTTCTTAAACAAACTCGTTTTGTTAAAAAAAAATTAGTAGTGGTTGCTCTTCCAGCAGTTAAAATATTGTATATGTCATTATTTGGAGAAAAAAAGTTGTATGGCAACTGCATATCTTGATGTGAACAGCTGAAAATTATTATTATTGAAGTATTTTTAAATTAATAAACTTTTTTAAGTAGTGTGAATACTCATATATAGTTGCTTCTCTTTGATGGAGTCTATATCATTTGATGTAATAATTTGTTTTAAATCATCATTTGGTGGGGGGCAAGAAATTTACTTGACTTGGGACACTTTTAAAGCAGAAACTTTTTGTTGAGAGTAATTGTTGGTTCCAAAGCTGGCTTCTGTAGTTCAGGTTAGTGTACAGGGTCAAGCTATTCTGAAGTGATAGGTGAAACTAGCAATGCTACATATTAAGATTTCCAAATACCTCATGCTTGTTAGATGGGTTCCAATTTTTATAACTTTACCAAATGTTAACCTGTTGATTTCATTTAAAAGATTAAAAGATAAATACTTTAGTGCACTGCTTCTGGAAACTTCTCATACTAAACAGTTGATCCCAGTTGATCCACTGTTGAAAATGAAATTAGGAAAAAATGTTCTGGCTTCTTTGTCTCTGAAAAGCTCTAGTGTTACTGAGCCTTGAAATGGGGATGCAGCATTTGACAAGTAGCAAAGCTTTCTGTCAACAGAAGGCCTCTTGCTGCCTCCATGAAAATCTGTTCAAGTTGCATCAAATTCAAGTTTTGTAAAACTGCTGTCTGCATGGATTTTAGTAGCTGACTTCCCCAGAGGCACTGCCTGCACTACTCTTACACCAGCTGGGAAGGGTGCAGGAATTCTTCATGTAATTGCAGCTCTTGTTTTTTGTGGAGTGGGCTGGATTTGTGTGCTGGCATCTGATGTGAAGAGAATGAGGGTTCTTTTCTGTGTTCAGAGTCTAATTTCTCATTCATCTATGGTCAGTGGATATGCACAAATTGGCTTTTATTCTGAGGTAGGCTGGTAATAACTTTGCTATTTCTTTCTGAACCAAGTAATATTTCATTTTTTATTACAATATTATTACACCACCTTGTTTTATAAGGCTTTATCATGTGCACTAACCATTTAATGTTTGCTTTTTGAAAAGCTCAATCATTTTTAAGGAAATATCAGTTCAGATAGTGATTTATTTAAATACAGTTTTTAATATCATCGTGCACAAAGCGATGCAGTCCACTGGCAGACCAAAGATAAACAATAAAAATCTAATGGAATTGTCTTTATAGTTCGTAACTACAAATTCAATAAATCCTGATGAATTGGGGTTACCTTCTCATTCCTAATGTTACAGTTTTATGAACCAGAATTAATCTCATCCTGATTGTAGAATTACTTGGAGAAGACTCAGTGTCACTAGAATATTTTTGATACTGCATAAGCAGGATTTAAGGAAGCATTAACCAGTCTGTTCTGGGAGGCTAATGAATTTTGAAGTCTGCTGCTAAGATAGTGAGATTTGAACCAAATTTTCTAGCCTCACCTTGTGTGTCAGATTTCAAGTAATTTACCTAGAGGTTTTTATTTATTCCTCCTAACCACTGTAAGTTTTGGAATTGTTTTTTTTCTGATAAGTTTTATGGAGCCTTTTTTGAAGAGAAAGATATAATTTGTACCAAATTCAACATCTACGCTTCTGTAAGTGATTTACCAGAAATTTGCTGTGATACTCTGCTCACTGTTTTTCGTTTTTATAACTCTGAGCTATCTGCTTTTTATAAACCTAAACTGTATTAACTTTTCCAGAAGATGACTAATACTGTAGCTGTCAATTGTAAATACCAGTGAAACATTCTGTAAAAAAAAAAATATGTTAAAATAGAATTATAAACTGTTGTATCCTGGATTGTGCATCCGAGATGTAAATTGGCTCACCTTCATAAATTCAGAAAAGCAACAGTTCTGCGTTGTGACATGATATGCATCTACTAAATCTATTAATGCTTTTGTTTTGAAAGTAGATAGGGAACCCTGGCTGCTTTTGATTAAAAAAAAAAACAAAAAACCAAGCAAAACAGATAATGGAAACAAACCTTCTTAGTGACCTACTTAAAATTGATATGAGTCATGTACAGATTATTCAGCTTGTGCAGTGCATTACAGGACACATTTCCATTAGCACTTTTATAAATAAATTCCTTTAACTTAGGTACTCGCCTTATCAGTCATCCCTTATGTCAAGTAAAGAGTCTGTGTCTTCGTTTGATAAGTTTGATTACGCAGTGTCTTGTAGCTGCTGTTGAAAACTTTGAAGAAAAAATTACTCTAAAGTAAAAGTGAAAAGTGCAGTTATTGCCCTTTCGAAGTCCAAAATTTGAATCATCACTTAAGTAAAATTTTTTTTTGAGATGTTGTAGAAAATACCTCCTTGATGATATCTTAATATGAAATGTGTTTCATGTTTGAACAAGGGTGTTTTTCTCAAATATCTGTTTTGATTTCAGCAAATCAGTGCACACAAACCTTGATCCATATCTGATTTCTCCCCTCCCTTTTTTTTTTTAAAAAAAAAACCAAATCAAACGCTAAACATCAACTTGATACTGGTTTCAGAAAGGCTGCTTGTGGATGTAGGTGACAGATCCAATGCAGGGTGAACATATTTAGACTGGTGAGACTGCGAAGGAAATAAGTCCGAGTATATATTCACAGAGATAAAAGCCATTGCTTCCTAGTCTTTCATAAACATTTTTTTTCTGAAGTATGGGTTAGGTGGGTCTGAAAATCAATTAGGGAAACAAACTTTTCACACTGCTTAGGGGAGGTATCTTGTTGATGTCTTGAGCAGAAGATTATGCTTTATTTTCAGACTATGTATCGGGTATGAAAGTTGCCATTTTCTGGCTCAGCAAAATTCAATCCAATTTGTTCAGAGTTTGCATTTAAAAAAAATGAACATGTTCGCTTTGTTTAAGAAGTAAGATTAAAGACTTCTTAATGGCTTCTTCAAACATTAGGGAAATGTACTAAAACTTGTGAAATATAAGGTCACAGTGATAATAATATTGTTTTTATTAAATCCAATTTGACCTACTTTAAGAACTGAATATCTCATCTTGTGGGTACTTGTTTTGCAGCAAAAAAAAAGGTCTGTTTTAATGAGGTATACTTAATTTTAATTTGTTGGTAAAAATGCCAAAGATTTTTCCAGTTTGAATAATTCAGTATACTTCTAGCAACATATTGTATTACGAGGTTATAGAATTTAATTTTTATTCATTTCATCAGTTTGTAGACAGCCTCTGAGGTAGTACCTTTAGGAGGAAAAAGTGTAGTGAGTAATAGCCCATAGACTTCTCTCTGGGGCAGGCAGGAGTGCCTTTGGGGAGGAGAAGTCATTAGTTTACTGTTAACTATTTATTAATTGTGGCTTATGTCACGATTTAGATATTAGCAGATCAGGTCAAGTAAAAGTGGATTTAAGATCAAACAATATATTAATCAAGATTTTTCACAGAGCTGGCCTTTGAACTTGGACTTCAGAATTGTGTTACTTAAATATTAGTTGTTTTTTTGTTAGCATGTAGCAGCTGATAGCTCTTGAAAAAGAGCTGGATGAATGTTTTGTGATGCAGAAATCTAGAACACAGATTCCATTAGAAGACTCTAGTTTTCAGTGGTTTCTTTGTGATTTTAAAATTATTTGTGAGGCTAGGAGAGCTGTAAAAACTTTTACTGTAAATGAGTAATAATTTACAGTTGGGAAATGTTTAAAGAAAATAATGTTTTATTATTAATTAAAATATTTCTAACTGGTTAACCCATTGTTTAAAAACTGCTGTTACTTATCTTGCTTTCATGAGCTTAATAGTCTGAGATGAAATGACATTTACTGAGAAAATCAGGGAAAATATTGGGAAGATAAATGGTAAAACTAGGGAATTTGAATAATATAGTGTAATGATACCTGTTTTCAACAGGGAGCTTTTCTCTTTCCTAGGCTTCAGGGCAGAATACTTCAGTGGAGAGGGTTGTTTTATAAGGTAGAGGTATATATGTTTAAAGGGCATATAGTTTTGTGTTGTAGACTTAGAAATTTCTATGGCTTGAGTACAGAAGGAAAAATATCCTAGTATATTTGATATGTAGTTTCAGCAAAGAAGCTGCTTTAGCTTCATGTAACTACTATGATACCAGCTAGATTTAAGATCTTTTCTTGAAAAACAAATCAAGATTGAGCGCTAGTAGAACTGTAATTATGTAAAGATTTTTTTTTTTTTTCAAGTGTTGCAGCTGAATTCAGCTCTTCCTCTCTCTCTCTATATATAGTGTCTTTCACTGCTCGTTTTAAGCTTTTAGTAATCTGTGTCCCTGTATGACCTAGAGGTAGAGAGAATTTATTTGATATAGTAGTTGCCATCCTTTCTGTTTTCTGCCTTTTTGCCTTTTAGTCAGAGAATGAATGAACTTCATAAAAATATCTTTAATACTCCTTGGTGGTTTCTGTTGTCTATATTTAAAGTTACTGCGGGAGAAATTGAAAACTGTAATATTTTCTGATACACATCTGTGATTTAGCTTTTCTAACAATTTTTATACTACTGCAGAACTTCAGGTAACATAGGTTTCAGTTAAAAAAAATATGTTGCAAATTTAAATTAGCTAAACTTTAGAAAGCTTTTTTAGGTACAGAATTTGATTTTGTGGTTATTGGGTTCTAGATAAATACTTTAAAGTAAACTTAAGAAATACAAGCCAAACTGATATAATTGGGATGATGTGACCTAAAGAACAAGTTACTTTTTCAACTATCTAATAAAAAAAAATACTATTTCTACCAATTGCGGTGTATTACTGTACAGGAAAATCCTTTATCTAAAGGTACAATGGATTTTTTCTGGCCTTAAAAATACTAAAAGTGGGAGATGTTTTTCTCCTTCATAGCAATGCTGTTTCAGAGCGAGACGGTGATTGTTGCCTGACTCCTTGGTTGTGGGGTGTTTTGAAGAGCTGGAAAAGAACTGGTAATCTTGCAGGTATTCTTTAGAACATTAACTGGCTTTCTGGGGCAGGTGCCACTGTGAACTATAAATTGGAAATGAATTTCTAGTTTTCTTATTTTTTTGCTAAATAGCTTTTTTAAAGTATGAACTTATTTATCTGTGAATATAGATAAGAGATTAATAAAGAATTATGGCTTAAGTTTCAAACTGATTAAACGTAGCGTTGTTTGGAACTTTCTTTTGATGCACAGTATGTACATTCTTATTTGGGTAGGAGAGATGTTAATTCACAACTGTAGCTGGTGCTGTTGCTATGGAGCTAGTCTTCAACTATTTTATGAAAAGCACCTAAGTTTTCTTTCACTTCAGAAAGAAAAATTCTGAAATCTACATGGCAGTAAAGCAAGATTGTTGGCTTCCGCAGAGATCTTGTTCATTCCTGTTCTTCAGGAGCAGCGTTTTCTGCGGTTCCCACTAGAGGCTGCTCAAATGCTAGTGCTAGGAATCGGTTGCCCTCTAGTATTCGCTTTTCTTCATCTTCTTTATTTTTCTGTTCTTTATTGTTGCCTTTTAATGTTATTTCAATAGCAAGTACAGCAAAGCAGGTGGTGGGGTTTTTTTGAGTGGAAAAAAGTTGATAGGTGCCTTACTAAATTGTCTTGAGCCCTGCTGTGTTTGTGAATTTTGCAAATTAATAAGTAAGCAATCATTCTGAAAAGCAAGTTAGCATAATACAGACATTTTTGATTTTAATGCACTGAGAAAAGTCCATTTCTTAAGCAGAAAGAGACTACCAGTCATAATTGTAGTCATGATACTGCCCTTTGAATACGTCTGGATTTTATAAGAGGAAGTTGAGTATGTGGTAAACAATGCACGTTCCACATCACAATCTGTAGAATTAAAACCATTTTTTTTCCCTGAAATTTGTTTCCATGTTAATAGTCAACAGCCTTTTTTTTTTGTTGTTTTTTCCCCTAAGTGTATCTGTATAAAGATAAATAATTTAAGGAAGTGTTTGCTGATTATATGATTCATATTTCCCTTTTGGACTGTTGTGGAGCAGTACTTGTTAGGGACTAAAAAATCATATGAAGTAATTGGAGCTGAACATCTGAATATGCATGCTAGGAAATTTGTTTATGAGGTCTTGACTGTTTGCTGTTCTAGGGGGACGACTAGCATAGCCATTTCTAATTGAGTAATGGCTAGGAAAGTTGAAATTTTGTATGCTTCAAGGTAGGCTCCAAGTAGAATGGCCAAACCAGAATTGAAGATTTGACTGATACCTTCAGCTTGCCATTTTCTTCTTCTGAGCATCCAAAACACATTAACTTTGGATCACTTTTTTCTGCCTTGGACTTCATAGTTATAGTCTTCCTTTATGAAGATTGCTTCTGCCTGTTACAAGCAAAGGTGAAACACAGACATTTGTCAAAACAGACTTGCCTTAGGTTTTCTGCGTTTTCATTCCATCTGTGTAGTTCTTGGTGTCAAGAATCAAGTTCATAAGCTGCAATAGAGTAGTGTACCTTTGTCTGAACTGCGAACTCCCTTCTATTCTTTGTTTGCTATTTTGTTTGTAAAAATGTGATTTATCCTCCCTGCTGCAATTGACCTTCTCTCTGATATAGGAGAAGACCTGACAAAAGGGTAAATAATAGTCCTGTATTCACACAGCTTCATCCCAGAATGACTAGCTCTTTAGAGTTTGGGAAAATAGTTTTTGCCACTTTGGGATCCTGAGGAGGGACATGGAGTTCAGCATTAATCACCCAAAGGGACAGTGATCACAGAATCATAGAATCATAGAATGGTTTGGGTGGGAAGATACCTTCAAAGGTCATCCAGTCCAACCCCCCTGAAAGGAGCAGGGACATCCCCGACTAAATCAGGTTGCTCAGAGCCTCATCCAACCTGACCTTGAATGTTTCCAGGGATGGAGCATCCATCACCTCTCTGGGCAACCTGTTCCACTGTTCTACCACCCTCATTGTAAAAAAAAAAAAAAAATCCTAATATCTAATCTAAATCTATCTCTCTCTGTTTTGAAACCATTACCCCTTGTCCTATCACAACAGGCCCTACTGAACAGCCTCTCCCCATCTTTCTTGTAGGCCCCCTTGAGGTACTGGAAGACCGCTATCAGGTCTCCCCAGAGCCTCCTCTGCTCCAGGCTGAACAGCCCCAGCTCTCTCAGCCTGTCCATCATTTAATATGATCATGTGATGTGATCATTTGATACAAGAGTCACATGGGAATTCAGGTCAGAAGGGATCTCAGGAGTTCTCTAGTCCAAATTTCTACTTAGAGCAGGGTGAGCTATGAGATAAGATCAGGTTTCTTAGGGCTTTTCACGTGCATAATCTTTTTTAAATTTAGACTCGCAACAATTAAGGTTAAAGAGAAGATTAAGAGGTTTTGCATATTTTTAACTGCATGGTTATGTAAAATAGCTAGATCTAGAGATTTGCCTATGAGCATAGGATCTGTTTTCAGAGTAGACTTTTGAAGTCTGTTAAAATTTTCCCCAGTATGCTTTACTTTTGCTTCATTGAATAGTTTAAGATTACTATTGGTCTTCCTCAGCACAGTTTTGTTCCTCAGACTGGTACCAGGCAGGAAGAGGTAAACTAACAGTGTTTACCTCTTAGTTTAACTAAGCAAAGCAAAATTAGAATGCTTTGCTTAGCAAAATTAATCAAAGAAAGCAAAATTAAATTATGGGTTCTGGATGCTTCTTTTCCCGAAGTATGGACGACAAGCCTGTGAGACCCAGATGCTGGGGTAAGTACAGTGGTTCAGCATCTTACTGCAAAGGGAACTTGAGATAGATCTCTCTTAACATGGCTCTGCTGTCACTTTTTACTGTGTGATATGGACTGACATTTGTTTACCTTTCTGAGCCATTTATATATCTGTAATTATTAACATGTTAATTATGTACCTTTATGAATTCCTGTTTCTGTTCAAGTGACTTGTCCATCTATTGATACAATTTGATAATCATGTAAGTATTTCTTATAGCCCAGCTAGAGGCAGACTTTGAGGAAATGGAGAATCATCTGTTGTGTCTTGAGGACCTATGTGAACAGTGTGAGTTGGAAAGATACAAGTGTATGCAGACATTACAGCTGGAAAACTACAAGAAAACAAAAAGGTAAATAAAACAATTGCTATAAATATAAGTTAGCATAAAATATAATCCTTTTGCAATTATTTTTCCCCATGTACAATATAATTCCTTTTATTTTTATCTTTTAAATAAACAGTAATCTTTTACAGGAAGTTGCAAATTTGTAATAGATTCATTGAATATTGGTCTAACTTGGTGAACAAAGAGTGTGTGTTTGGAAAATTATCGCTACATTGTTGTTAAGATGGTCATGCTTATTATTCTCTAAAAACAAAAGGGCTATTGTTAATAAGCACTTTTAATCCCTTGTCCTGTTTTTAGAATTTCTTTTTTTCCGCCTGTATTGTATGTGTAAAGTTCAGAACTGTATTTTCCGCTCTTCCTTTCCTATCCTATATTATGAGTACCTTTCACTCTGTATGAAAGGTATTAGTATCCTGCCATTCTCTTACTTTCAAAACCAGGTCATTACTACTTGGAATAAAAGTTCAACTCGTAGCAATATACATGAAAAAGCAGAACCTCTAACTCTTGAGCTTCGTGTTTACCTAAAAGATAAAGTAGCAAGAGATAAATATTAAGAGCTTAAATAACTTCAACTATTGACTTTCTCGGTTTTGTTACTGACAGTGCTAAAAATAACCTTACTGAAGGAAATAAGAAAAGCAGTATTAAGTCCATTATATAAATGAGGAAATTAGGAGTTAAATTGAAGCAATTTGTCAAAGACAGTCTCTGACAAACCTATATTGCAGTGGTGGGTAGATGTGGATGCTGACAGACCTGGAGCCAGCACTGACATGGGGGTAACCAGGTTACCTGATCTGTCTGACCAAGTGTCGTCTTTTTAGCCAGGGGAAGCACCCTGGCACCCTGCTCGCTTGTCTTGGTTGTGGAAACAAGTTTGACTCATGTGGTGTGGTCAGAACCACTGATTTGGTTTACGGTCCTGATGAGGGTGTGGTGATCAAGGGCAGTGCTGTACCAGACAGCACTGATCACATTTTGCATAGCTTATCCATTTTCCTCTTTCTTGACCCCACCCCCCACCTTTTGCTGTCTTTATACCTTTTTTCTTTCTTTTTTTTTCTTTAATTCCAATCTCCTCCCAAGGAAACAATCCACCCCTAATTACTTTTTTCCTATTGGTCCTGGTTTTTGCTACTCAAATCTGGTATTTCTAATACCATTATCTAGGGGATCTTGGCCTTCTGTGGTGTTATAGATATGATTACCAAAGTACTACTGCTGTTGCAATTTCTGCTTCCCATAAGGTCCTTGATACCTTAAGGGTCCCAAGTACCTTAAAGGTCCCCTTTCAATTTTCTTCAAAGTTTGGCTGTTCCTCACCTAACTCCCCTTTAACCCTCTGTGAAGTCCAACCATCCCTCATGGTGCCATCTGTAGCTTTTGTCAGCATCTTATGATGTTATCTGTGACATCTAGCAATTCCTCATGTCAGGGCCTTTTGTTTTTCACATCCTGTTGTCATGATTTAGTCCCAGCCAGCAGCTAAGCACTGCACAGCCACTCGCTCACTCCCTCCCTCCTCTGCAGGATGAGGGGAAGAGAATTGGAAGGGTGAAAGTGACAAAACCTGTGGGTTGAGATAAGAACAGTTTAATAACTGAACTATAATAATAATAATTGTAATGAAAAGGAAAATAATGAAGAGAGAGGGATAAAACCCGAGAAAAACAAGTGATGCAGATGAAAACAGTTGCTCACCACCAATGAACAATGCCCAGTCAGTCCCTGAGCAGCGGCCCCCTTACCAACCTTCTCCCTGGTTTTATTGTTGAGGATGTTGTCATATGGTATGGGATATCCCTTTGGTTGGTTGGGGTCAGCTGCCTGGTTGTGTCCCCTCCCAACTTCTTGTGCATCCCAAGCCTGCTTGCTGACAGGGCAGTATGAGGAGCAGAAAAGGCCTTGGCTATGGGTAAGCACTGCTCAGAAGTAACTAAAACATCCCTGTATTATCAACACTGTTTCCAGTACAAATCCAAAACATAGCCCGGTACTAGCTACTATGAAGAAAATTAACTCTGTCTCAGCCAAAACCGGAACGCCTCTTCAGGTAGCTCAACCTCAGGCCAGGGCCTCCCCAGTGATCTTATCGTTTTCCTGAAACCTGGAAATTTTTTCTTTCCCAAGCCAGGGCAACACCATTTTCTCTCTCTCCAGGAAGAGTCTGCAGTTGTCAGTATGGCTGAATAATCACTTATTTAGAGCTATTTAAGTAATTAATATTTAATAGTAATAATTTCAACATTCTAAATATGTGCTGTTTAGCCAAAGAACACACAAATTTAAAACATGCATAAAATGTTAAATGTGCATAATGCAACAGATTTGTAACCCCTAAAATACAGTGCTCTTTCTGAAGTTTTCTGAGTTTTGTTTGTTCTCTCTGCCATCCTCACTCCCTCTCCCGCTCCCTTAGACTTTGTTTTCAGCATCAAAATAAAGTGTTAAACTGTTGCCTACTCTGCTTAGCAACATCTAATCAGTTTTATAAATAGAATGCTAAGCAAGCTACTTAAGGTAATTATAAGCTGATTACATTTGGTCAGATCTCGACAAAACAGGAGAAATGCAGGTGACTTCTGGTTGATCATTACCACTGTATTTGTTTAGGTAAGAAATTAACTGCTAGCTCATTCCTAGAAGGACACTTGCCAGTGCAGATACTTGAAGGACAAACAGCCCGTTAACTTAATGTGAGTCTGATTTGTTTTATATGTTTGGAACTCATATCCTGCCTTCCTCTCTTTAGTGTTTGGCGTTTTTACTGTGGTACTAGCTACTGAAAGAATCAAGTCGAGTATCAGGAGATTATGCTCTCTCTCTTTTAACACAAAAATTATTTTCAGGGAGTGGTTTGTGTAAAAATAAATTAAAAAAAAAAGTATTTCCTGTGTTTTGACAATATAGGGATTAATACTGAGATGAACACAGACTCTACAGACTGTAGTTATTTTGAGCATATAACAAAAAGTAATTTTATTATAAAGTCACTGTGGAGCTTAGAGTAGAAGCTCAAGTAGTTCAAGTCTTCTGAAAAATCTTCGTGTATAAAAGATTAAGAAGAAAGTGCTTTAGGTCAACATTATACCTTTGAAATGCAGCTTATGGTAACTATGGGAACTGATTTTCAGAAATAGGTCTTCTTATGAAATACAGCAACTTTATTTCAGTCAAACAGATCAATTTTTTTTCCCTGTTAAGTACTAGTGTCATTGTGTTGAGTACTAGTTTCAAAGTGGATTCATCAATCCAAAGTGTTTTCCACAGTATATTTTAAAGCCTGGTGTTTGTGGGGATTGATTGCTTTTCTGTGTGCTTATCTCTGTATTTTTAATATTCTATTTTTTGTTTTTAAATCCTTTCATCAGGGTACCAACCAGTGGTGTTGCATGAAGTCTAGATTCCACCCTTGTTTTCTCTAATTAGTCTTGCTGCTCTTGTTTGCATGTATGTTAGCATTAAACCATGCTGGTTTGTTTTCTGTCCTTTTCTCAATCAAGCACAATTCTTCTTCCCTTCCCTTCATCCTCCTACTGGGATGTACTGGTTTTGTTTGCAGAAAACTCCTTGTAGCCCTCCAGTCTCCTGTGGCAGTTCTTGCATCCCTGAGGCAGTGCACTGTGTCCTTTAGGAAGCCCTGTCAGAAGCTCCCATTTGTGCCAGTGAGCAGGCTTATGGTGTAAGATAAAATGTTTCTGTCCTGAAGCTGTGCTTCCTATGAAGCTCATAGTACCATTTGTATCCATTTCAGATGGATCCCCATTTTTTAAAACCTCCTGGTTATTTTATCAGTTAGAAGGAGCTGCCCAACCACAGCATTGCGTAGGAATACATTGGAGATAGCAAGGAGTCCTTGTCACTGGAAATGAGTGAATATATTTTGCTGTGTGGCATTCAACTCTAAACATAGTTGTCTGAATTTTAGGTTTTTTTAGGATGTCTTGTTTAAGAATCCTTTCTGTTTTTCGAATTTGTCTGCTTTGAGCACAGATATAGAAAGAAAATTAATGAAGAAATCTAAAATCCTGATTCTGAAGTATACACTGATACTAGGGTATACTTCAATAGATGGATGTTTAGTAATATTGCAGACCTGGTGAGATTTAAAGAAATGCTTTACCTGAAGAGAAAATATGTTCTTAAGATGTGTATTTATTCCTAATTTTTGTATTTTAAAGGTTGATTTGTTGTCAAATAATGTATAACCGCATGCTTTGGCAATTAGTGCAGTTGATGAGCTGGACAGATTGTCATAATTCTTATTAGATACATTGCCATGCCATGATGGTGGTTTTATGCTTCTGGAGGAGAAGAATGTTTGATTCATTTTCTTGTTAAGAAGGACATAAAATTTACGATTGTGTAGATTAGAGATGTGTATGTGAGAAAATGTTACCACTTGGAAGTTTTTTTCTTCTGTTGGTTTTATTCCTCTTCCTAATTGCTTTTGGAACATAAGGGAAGTAGATATTGTTGCAGTTAGATACAGTGGCTTATGTTAGGCCTGACCAACGTAAACATTCAAAAAGTAA
>WHYT01016857.1:252323-296111 GCA_009806455.1 Tetrax tetrax | reverse complement strand
AAAAGCCTGAGGGGAATGGGAAGGTAATTGGGAATTTGTGTTTGCTTTCCAACTGTTAGTGTAAGTTCTGGTTGTGTCAGTTACTCTGTGGGACTAGCTATGTATTGTAGACAGTTTGCTTCACCTCGGGTCTCCGAAATTATATATTATCACCACAAACCCTGAAGCTCTACTTTTCTGTAAATGAAGAAGTTGAGACTACTGACAACATAATAATCAGAACATTCCAGGTAACTTTAAAATAATAATTCAAAAGACACATACTGTCTCAGCAGAACTTCAGGGCATGACAGTTTTAATTTGCTTCAGAATTCATTATACTTCTTGCAAATAAAAATTGATGTGAAAGGTATACTTCAGACTAAAATGAGGTATTGCATTTTTTCAATGTCTCTGTGTCCTTTTCCTCTATACCTATGGCTCAGATCTTTCTCGATGAGATGTTTCAGAGAAGTTCTCAACAGACACTCTTGCAATGATGTAATTTCATTTCTTTAGGTTATTTTGAACCATGAGACATTATCAGCTGTGCCTTTTTAGGCATGGTGCATAGAAGGGTTTATCGTCATTTATCTATGTCCATCATGCTCAGAAGGGGCCAAGAACCTAATTAGTATGTTTTTTATGCAGGCATTAAAATATGCCCAAGCATCATCTTTGTCCTAACTTAAGTATTACCATGAAAAAGGAGGCAAACAGACGTACGCAATTAGGGTTTTGCTGACAATTGTTGCCCTTTATTTGCTGCTGTCCTGTTCGTTACTTGAACTGCATTTGAGGGCTGTAGAATTTCACAGAATCATTAAGCCCCCATCTATTTTATGAAAACAAGCAACTGGAAAGGAAGAGATGAAAATTACTGCCTATATGTGTGGCCAAATGGTTTTCATGGCCATAACTCCAGTGTGGAATGGAGCCTGCACAGCCTCTTGCCTCTCAGGAAAGAAGCTGGGCTTTGTAAGTTGCGCTGCAGACAGATCAACATTACTTTTAAAGTGCCTTGATGCCTTTATAGTCTGATGATTTTAGCCTTTAGCTTGTTATTTTAGCCTTTTTTTTTTTTCTTGCTCAGTGGTACTAAATTTTGTCTTTCACTGAGAGGAGATATTTATATTATATTATAGTGCAACTATTAATTATGTCCTTTCTTCTGAAAGCTTACTGTTAACTGTGAAAAAGTAAAGAACATTTTTATTTGTGTAACTAGCCAGATTTGTTGGCACTAACCTAAAAATCAGTAGCTAAAGTAAAAGAGCATATAGTCAGATGCCAAATAGTGGTTTTGATTGATCAGCGGTCAGACCCAGCATGGGAGTTCCTTTAATCCTGGATAGATGCTGAGCAGCCCGCACTGGGCTTCAAGAGCCTTCATAGGTAGCGAGACAAGGAGCAAGGCATGTGTGTGTTTTCTTTCTAACAATAATAGAAGGGACTATATCATCCATCTGTGAAGTGCATTAATTTTTTAATTTTTTTTTTTTTAATGAGAAGTTTGTAAGATCCGGCAGCATTTCTCTGTGGAAAGCTTTCAATTGCCTTAAACTAGTTAGAAAAATGGGGTAGAGGGGAAGGTGAGCTTTTCCTGCAGAAAACATGTATACGGCAATACACTTTTGAGCTGAAGCAGTTGACAGAACTCTTCTGCTGAGATGATTCATTGTACTGCAGTTTTGTCTTCTAGTATAGTGTTGTGAGTAAGCTATCCATCAAAGGCTGAGCTCTGCTGCTGTAGCTTTTGTATAAACCTAATGTGAAAAATGATCTCAAAGAAAGAACCATTTAAAGTGAAAGAAAAACAAATACAAAAATGTAATATATAGCATCAAAGCTGGTAATTTAATATGGCAAGATCTAAAATAATAAGAGGTAGCAGTCCTAGCTACTCATCCAGGCCTACTTCCAATGGAAGTTTTTCCTTCTGCTCACCTTTTAACCTCATTTTGAAGACAACTGTTTTCCAGAACTGTTTTCACTTTAATCTTTTTAATTATCCAAGCTAACTGCATTTTCTTTTATAGAATGTCTGTGTTTCAAATATATAGTTTTCTTCTTAATGTCAACGTATTTACTTCTACAGATTATTTTTTTTGTCTCCAGATTCACAGAGAAGATGTAGGAGGTATCTTCTTTCTGACTTATTTACTTACAAATGGGAGGGAAATGTAAAAATTTGCAATACATTTTTTTTTCTGTATATCTGTCTAGAACTTTGTAATTACACATCTAGGAAATGTACCTGTTTAATCTTAAGTCATCTGATTTTCCGGTGTCTTTACAAGTCGTAGTCTCCTTTCCACTTTAAGTTTAGTTTCTGGTTATTACCAAAGCTGCGGATGAACAAGATTTAGGATTAAAATTTAAAAACTTCAAATTTTTATTTGGATAATTGGATTGAAAAAAAATCATCCACATTACTGATGCAGAGCATATTTTCAATGAGCATGTTTTTTAATATGTATTTCTAAATGTATATTTTAAGTGTTGTGAGAAACCACAAGATGCGATTGATTCATTCATGTTGTCTAAAATACAAAGAATCATCAATCTTGGTCTGAATTGGTATGAGGATGCTAGGAAATGCAAATCCTTAGATTCCGTATCTGCATTTTTACTGTATGCTAACTGTCAATATTTTAAATTTTTCAGAGATATGTGTTCTAAAAAAAAGTTTTGTCAAATATTAATTTCCAAGTTTCTTAATAAATAACAATTTCATATATGGATATAGTGACAGCATCTTAATGCATCAACGCTAAAAATACTGATAGACTCTGAAAGGGAAAATTCTGGGGTTTTAGACAAAAGCAGTGAATATCACTGTCAGTCGGTGACTGTATTACCATCTTGTTTGCCAATCTGTTTGAACACAATGACAGTAATTGTTTTGTCTTCCCTTTTGGAGACAAAAAGTGGGATAAGACCTCCTGATTTTAGGAGAAACTAGCGTCTTTTTTTTTCCTCTTACTTTCACAAGATGTTTCCTCAATATGGTTTTGTTTCAGTCTGTGGAAAACAAGCATTTCCTGTGATTGTTGTTTTCTCAGCTAGTATGCCATTATTAAAACATAAGGAGTGCAGCTTCTGAGAGTGCTTAAGGATTTTCTAATTATTTAGAGTATACAAGGTAGGAAAAAATTATTAGGTTATGAACCTGCAAATTGTAGATGTTGTGAAGTAGCTTTTTTCTCCAGTAAAAAAGGAAGAAGCTAGCTTGGGAAGGGGATAGAAGAGAAGCAGGAAGGGAAATAGATACTCACGGGAAGTTACAATTGATAGGCTTCTCTCCTGTAAATCACACTATAGCATATTTCCTGGTAAAGCACCCATTCTTTCAAAAACCCGTGTGTGACATTTAGTGCCAAAAGTGGGATGTTCACTGAAAATGTGGAGGTAAATGTATTCTCTTGCTTCTTTTAGAATACTTTGTCCTGCTTAGAAAATAAATTGTTTCAGACTCAAAACAGTTTTATCTGTTGTTGATGCAAGAATAAATGTTGAATTGCATCATCTATTAGGGGTGAGAAGGAGTTACAGTATAGTGTATGTGTTGCAAAAGGGTGTATGTCGTAGATTATTCAGTAATGACTGAAGCATGTTTTAGTCTATGGATAGTGAATAGAATAATTTATAGGAAAAATAAATTTTAAAAAGACTGAATTAACAGTTGTCAAGATAATCACTTTTGCTTTCAAAATTCAGAATTTAACTAAGCAGTCTGCAAGGCACAGCCTGAAAAGATTTTTGCTATAAATGAATTTTCTGTAAGGAAAAGGCCAGCTTACTTTGATTCTTCTTTAATCTCTAAATTAAATTGCCGCTTTGTAGCAATATCAAATGGAGCCTTTTGCAATTTCTTGAAAACAGAGAAAATATTTCTCTTAATTTTATACCCTTAGCATCCACAATTACATCACTACTAATAATGTGAGGTGGCATGATGTGAAGGAAAAAAAGATACTATTGCTTCATTTCTTAGCTTTCTGAGTATTGTGGGCTTTCTGTCACACTCTGTACTTTAAAATCCTCTCCTCTGAGAAATGTCACTATATGCCTCTGTTGCCTTTAAAGTGTGTTGTAACTGAGTATGTGATATTGTCAAATTTTTCTCCTTCACTATTGCCAAAAGCATTATGAATAGCACTGATGAAAATGGAACACTAGTTGTTATTCACTGTGCTGTAAATTGTTAAAGCTCTCCTAAGCAGTGGATGTTTTAGTATCTAAAGCCTTAAGGAGTCTTAAGTATTTTTGCAACAATGTATCTAGAAATTATGTGGCTAGATATAAAGTGCAATATCTGTATAATTGCGCATGTTAATAGGTGGTAGTCTAATTTCTGAACAGATTGATAGTGTTTGCTTTAGATAAACACACTTAGTAATATTACCCTTATAAACAATGATACTCAAATTCTTTGGTTTTCGTCTTTTAATGAATCTTAAACTATGTAAAATATCTCCTGTAGTTCTAGATGTCTATTTCTAATAATGTGTTGGGTTTTTTTAAAATTCTGCTTTTCTCCAACAGGAAGGAACTTGAGACCTTCAAAGGTAAATCCTGTTTTTAATTTTCTAGTTGAATGTTTGCAAGAGTTACAGTAATCCTTGTGTTAAGTGAAACTAGTAAGGATCTGTTCCAGTTCTACATTTCATAATGTTAGTTTTATGTCGACCCAGCAGGCTGTTTATTTTTCAGTTTACCTGTTCTTGCTACTAGTTTCTTTGGGAGAGTCATACATGTAGGAAGAGCACAGATGGTTTTGTTGTCTTAGCTAGATTTCAGAGATTCTATATCTAATTAAAGACTTTCCCTTGATGTTCAGTTTTGGAAGTTAAGGGCTTTGTCTTCAACTAGTCGATGTCTTTTCTTGCATGAATGTGTTTTTGACATGTGTCGCAGGCTGTTACTCGTTAGACTTTTGTCTAGCTATTTCTAGGAGATTTTCACAGTATTATGTTACATCAGATAAATGCCGTTTTTGTGGCTCAACTTGTTGGATATACACCATGATATATACAAATACCTGTCCGAAATAACATGCAACGGCTAGAAACTCTGTCATGTATTATTGCTTTGTGGTGCATGGGTGGAACACATTACCATTTTCAGTACATCTTAAATTCAGGCTTACTGCACCTACTAATGTTTACATTTGATCAGCTTGACAATTGCTATTATCTTTTGCTTTGAATAAGGTGTATCTGTGTCTTTGTGACTCGTCTTTATTTACGAGAATGAAGTCAAGTACATTGACTTATGTCAATTAATTGTCTCTTGAAATTGAAAGAAGCTATGCAAATTTCTGTCAACTGCATCCCTCTTTGCCTTTTCAGTTCATTACTATCTCATCCTTACATAATGCTAAAAAAAGGAAAATAATAAGGCTAACATTAAGAGACAAGCAACACAGATTATGTAAAATGTCACTTTATCTGCAGCTTACCATAACAACCCTTTTTTTGATTGATTTGACAGCTTTCAACACAGAGTAGCTCAATACAAAACCAAAGATAATGCTAAGCTCATTCTGTTCCAAAGCAAGGCAGCTGCTTTGTCGTACCTGATACTTGTGAGAATAATGAATCTTGGGTTTTTTTGTTTTGTATTCATTAGGGGTTTTAAGTGAGTTTCTGGAAGCCAGGAGAATGGTTCCAAAGTTATTTCTCTCTTGGCTCCTTATTTTTCCAATAGAGATTGTAGGTTTATTTGTTTTACAAAGACAATTATTTTCATGGAAGAGGAATGTGTTATCTGTGTGTTAACCTTGAACTTTATATACCAAATTATTTAACTGGTTCTGTATTGGATACAGAGGCATACAGATTTCCAGTACTGGTTATGAAAGGCTTGACTTGGTAGCCAAGAGAAGGTTTTTAGTTTACTACAAAGAGGGAAAATTGCAAACAAATGCCAAGAAAAAAAAAAACAAAGTCTTTGCGTATTTCTTCACAGAGAAGCTCAACTGCCATCTCTGGCTAATGCAGAGAAATAGAGGTGTTCAATAGACTGGCTTCAGTCAGTCTTTTTCCAGCCTTTTGGACCTTCAGCCAATTTCTGAGTATCTAGCATATATTTTATCAGCCAGTTAGAAACAGGATAACAGCTTCCTGATCATAAAGGATTCCTGATTATATACTGACACAGGTTTTGGTTGTACAGCAGCTTTGCCCAGTCTAACTGGTGGCTTCTTCTTGTGTTTTGTTGTTGTTGTTGTTGTTTTTTGGGTGTGGTTCTTTTTTTGTTGTTGTTTTAAGCTGCTTCCAAGACTCACTAGATTAGTGCAGAAAATGATCTATCCCATGGTTTGGTTTAGTTTTGGTTGATGGAGCATGCTGAAATAACTCAATAGATGGCTATAGAAATCCTGGCACAGACAAATGAAAAGACAACAGCAAGGGCAGGCAGCATGTCTAAATTAACAATGTTAACAGCGTCATCTAAAAAGTAAATCCTTCTGTCGAAACATTACCTAACACATTTTAGGGTTGAGATGAGCAAGTATTAGTACTGTAAAACTCTTATAAGATCTTGCCTTGCTTGTAACTGGTTTGCTGTATTCAAGAAAGGTTGGTTGCAACAGAAACATAAGTAGTTGAGTAGATGATTATTTACATTTTTGTGTTACCGTTATAGACTACATCCTCAACTAATTCATCCTTGCATAACTGTCCAGAATTAAACGTGTTCATAAACATTCAGTTCATAAAATACCCAGCTCAAGGGCTAGGAAGGAACTGTTGAAAATACCTTTGTATACACCTACATCTTTCAATGCATGTGCAGTTGAAACCACTGTACATTTGATTTTGTTGAAAAATAACAGAAATGCCAGTTGTCATAATAACAACTTGTTATTTGTGAATTTGAATACCATATACTAAAAGGTATTGGCTTCCAGATTAAGGATGGTAAATGTCTTGCATAAAAATGTATTTCTTAAATATATAAGTTCATTCTGTCTGAGTCTGCAGAAATTGAAGTACCACAAAAACATTCTTTAAATATGTTTGCTAGAGGTGGTAAAAAGAGGATTGTATGCATGTTTTTCAGTGTCCAAAAGTAAAACTCGCATTCACCAGTGCAGAATTCTCATGCCTTGCTCAGGATAGAAAGTAAGTTTTACTGGAATTAAGGAACTGATTGGTATAGTCTGAGGGTCAAAATAGCACAGCACTATAAACTTGGGTTCCAGTCATGCATCCCATCAGTTTCACAGTGAATACAGGGAAAAAGTACTAATTGTATATTGACACCAACCATGAGAATGCAGGTCTGACTCACAAGGCAGATGGGCAGCTTCACAAGTCTTTCAGATCTGTTTTAGAACTTTCCTTCCCTGGAGTTTTGTGTGTGTGTAAATGTAAATGAATATAGATACCAGTAGTCTGGATGAGACCACTGTAAATTTGTGAAATCTTGAAATGTGTATAACCTTATAAATGTTTTATGTGCCCTTGTACACCTAATATTTACTAAAGACTTATTTTAATATTGAAACAAAGTCAACCTTCAAATAACCAAGAAACAAATTGATTTTGGTTTCATTTAGATCTTCCTTCTGTGTGTGCTAAGGTACACAGTGGTAATTCACTGTTCTATCAATTATATTCATCAAGAAGGGCCTTAGACAAAGCTCAGTATATATATCTGTTTGCAGCATTTGAAGTGTTAAGAATCCTCTAACACCCTTGCTTGCTAGGTGCTTACTACCTTTAAGTAGCGTCAAATAAGTATGTAATACTATTTTAAGAAATTATGAATTATTTTTGTATTTGTCAGTGGCGATACTGTTTTAGAATTTGCTCCTGCCTTTTTCATGTTTGTATTACAGATTGTACTCTGTAATGTACTCATCATGAAAAGTAGAATTTATTTTTCTGCCTTTTGCTTTAAGACTATTTACAGGGCCAGACATTCTCCTTTGTTTTTTACTGAACCCATAGTATACAGGGGCAGGACAAACCTCCCCTATCTCATTTAACCTCAAGGGTTTTCTATGACAATGTAAGCATAACACATTATTTGATAATCTGTGATGCTGGGAAAGTGAAGATCGGAAGCTTTCCTGCTACTTTATATTAAGCATCTCTCTCTGAAAGCCAGGAAGCGAGCGTGTGATGTCCTTGTTGATACTGCTGTAGCACTGGCATTTGTGTTCCCCGAAGTGTGAGTGTGCACTACGAAAAAAAACATTTCAAAGGTTGTCCAGTTCACTTTTTGTTTTGTTTTGGTTTTTTTAAGTAATTTATCTTTCAGAGAGCTTTGCTCTAAAAGGTGAAGGATTTGTGAATGAGAACACTGGGTATGCCATATGAAGTAGCCTGAAAGTTTTTTTCCTAGCATGCATCAATTTCAATGTACGGAGAACCACTTGCAGGAGCTGGCTTATGCTCGGTGCTGTCCTGTCCTGGCTGGAGCTTATAAAGCTGCTTAAAAAAAAAAAAAAGTGTTCTGTTGTGGATCTGGGCAATTTCTTGCAGTAGTGGAATTTATTTTAGTTGTATTTTTATTTGTTTAAGTGTGTATTTGCTTTTAAGTATTTGATGGATTGTACTCTTCCATGGTTTAGAGAGGCTGTGTATAATTTTCATTTTTACAACTGAGAAACTAGAAATTAGAAAGCAAATGTATGGTTCTTTTCTCCTGATGCTTGAAACCTAGTGCATTTCTGACTGCACTGAAATTTGAAATCATTCCACCATCCTTCTAGGCACATGATAGAATTTTTTTAATATGTATTTTTTTTAAAGTTAACGTTACTTCTGTTCCAGTGCAGCCAGGACTGCAGTAAATATTTACAGAATGCTGCTAATCTCTTTACAAGATAGAAGAGTGAAGCAGAGCAGTGAGGTACATAATGGAAAAAAAAAATTAAAGTTATAAAAGTAAAGTTGGCCCAGAAGGCCAACCGCATCGTGGGCTGCATCAAGAGGAGCATGGCCAGCAGGTCGAGGGAGGTGATTCTCCCCCTCTACTCTGCCCTGGTGAGACCCCACCTGGAGTACTGTGTCCAGTTCTGGAGCCCCCAACATAAGAAGGACATGGACCAGTTGGAGAGAGTCCAGAGGAAGGCCATGAAGGTAAGAGGACTGGAGCAGCTTTCCTATGAGGACAGGCTGCAAGAGTTGGGGCTGCTCAGCCTGGAGAAGAGGAGGCTCCGGGGAGACCTGATAGTGGTCTTCCAGTACCTCAAGGGGGCCTACAGGAAAGATGGGGAGAGGCTGTTCAGTAGGGCCTGTTGTGATAGGACAAGGGGTAATGGGTTTAAATTAGAAGGAGGTAGGTTTAGATTAGATATTAGGAAAAAATTTTTTACAATGCAAGTTGTAGAACACTGGAACAGGTTGCCCAGAGAGGTGGTGGATACCCCATCTCTGGAAATGTTCAAGGCCAGGTTGGATGAGGCTCTGAGCAACCTGCTCCAGTTGTAAGTGTCCCTGCTCCTTGCAGGGGGGTTGGACTAGATGACCTTTGAAGGTCCCTTCCAACTCTAACCATTCTATGATTCTATAATTCTAAGTAGTAGAAGTGTACAATGCTGCTCAGTTTACTTCAGACTTTGTCCAAATAGTAACTGTATAAATGAGAGATTTTAAATTGCTTCTAAAAGTCCCTTTTTATGCTTTTTTAAAAAAAAAGTTTAGGATGAAATGTTTTGAGTTTGTTTCTGAAAAGAAGATTAAAGCGATAGAAGCCATTTAGAAATCAGCAACGCAGCGCTTTTGGACAATGAAAGGTGGCAGAAACTCTGTAAGCGCAGATACGCGCATGGCTTTGGCTACTGAGTCATGCATATTTCTCAGCTTTAACAGGATTAGTTTCATTCAAGCTCAGGGAAACGGGTCATATGACCATTTTCAGCACTTCTGGTTTTTACAATACAAGATATGTTTTCAGCCCTTCACGTCAGAGATCTCTCCCAAACAAGTTCTGATAAGTTTTAAGAACTTTATCAAAATGCTTTTTCTGAGAAGAAGGTTGATGAAATAAAGAACTTTCATTTCCTGGCTTTCCCTGTTTGCTTTTCTAAGAGCACATGATATTTGGAGCAGTCTGTTAATTCCATCCTTTTGTTCTCCTTTTATTTGAAATCTACTCACCTCAACAAATAGTGTGTCAAACTATGGTTGTGTTTTCTTGCAGTCTAGGGATCTTCTTTATTGTGCTGTATTCTGATGGCTGTCAAAATAAACAACTTTTTTCCTAATCTTCATATTGTCTTCCAGATGCACACGTAATATGCAGTGGAGGCCTTTACAGCTCGTGTTGACAAAGCTCATACACTCAGTGATGTAGCTGTTCTAGAAGTTGTGCTGTAATTGTGAGGACACAATCCTATATGTGCCTTCTGAGCAAGGCTAGATGACATTGTGGTAGAAAATCATACCAGCCACATGGAGTTTGTGAATATATGAATATATGAATATACTACTCCAGAGCCAGAAACATTCAAGGTGTTTCATTACTGTGAAGAATTTTTTGCTGACAAATTGTGCCTCTAACCAAGTTGGTTAATAATAAGAGTTCGAATTTAATGATGGATTTTGTGATTATGCATGTCAATGACTCATTTGAATAGGGGAGGGAGGGTGTCTTTGGTTGTTTGGGTGCCTCTTCCAAAACTGTTGTGGAAGATAGACAGTGCTTCTGCTACAAGTGTTTCCCGATTGTTTTAGAATTTATTTAGGTGGTCAAAAACGTCAATATTTAAATCTTGTAGCACAGATATAAAAGAAGAAAACTTTATTTTTACATACCAGAAAACAACTGAGAAACAATTACTTAACTCTATTGTAATAAAGCTAAGACTGAGTTAAAATTTCAAGTTTATTCAGGTTTCAGGGGTTTTCCTCAGTATTTTACTATGAGCTGAAGCTATTTTGCTAGATTTCTAGTTAATAATGTATGTTACC
The DNA here is from genome assembly GCA_009806455.1 of Tetrax tetrax. Classification (NCBI taxonomy): domain Eukaryota; kingdom Metazoa; phylum Chordata; class Aves; order Otidiformes; family Otididae; genus Tetrax; species Tetrax tetrax. Next base: position 285,198 of record WHYT01016857.1, on the reverse strand, counting down.
AGCTTCTTTCCTATCCGAGCTATGGGAGGAGAACCTTTCAACTTTGGGTGTTCTATATTGTCTGTGGCAGGAATTGACCAAGACTCCCATATATGATAACCATTCTCTTGAGAATGGAAAGATTTGAGACTTGGGCACTTCTAGTCAAACCTTGAGTGAAAGACATTTAAGTTTAACTACTTAAGTCTTTCATTATAGTGTAATAGGTTAATATAGATGGAGAAGAAAGCCAAAAGTGCCCTTATAGTTACATTGCTTTTGATTTTGCTTTTTGTGTTTTCACATTTGCGGACTCTCACATCTGTTTAAGTCTCAGGTCAGTTTTAAAAGTTTTTAGATCTGAATCTAGCTACTTATAACTTCTGTCCTCTTTTTTGCCTTCCTTGAAATAAGTGTGACTTCAAGTCACCCCTTTAATTAAAAAAAAAAAAAAAAATTAAATAATCCTTTTAAATTGAGAAATTTAAGGAAGGTTCACTCTTGGTTGTTCACTAATTTCCATTCTCCCCAGTAATGGTTGAATCTTTATACATTGGGGAAGATTTCACCAGCAATGAGATGCAAAAGCTTTCAAATGTGCATCTGTAGCCCGCAGGTGGATGGTGCAAAGTTGCACACATCTGATTCTGTTTGGCTGAGTTATCAGAATTAATGATACACTTTGTGAACTTGTTCTATGTATAAATACGTACCCAAGAATAGTGGAAATTTTCAATTTTCTGTCTTGATGAGACTGCGTGTGATAGTCCACAAAAGCAATTGCATGCCTTTTGCTGCCCCCCTAAACATGACTGCTTTTTCAGTTGGTGACACTTATTTATTGAGCACTAGGTATAGTTGAAAATGTATTAGCTGCATTTTACAAGACAACAAAACATTTGCTGGATTAAGACTGGGGTGAAACAAACTACAATGCATAGTATCTTGTGTATGCATTTATTTTGAAGATGACTGGAACTAAATTTGTTACCTGATAGGTTAATGTCTGCAAGTGTCGTGTCTTCAGGACAGACAGTATTTTCTAGAAAATAAATAGAATTTACATTTCAATGGAAAGGGGGGAAAAAGGGTTTTTTTTAGTGTATTTAAATTGTAGAAACAATTATCTACAATTTTATCTTCAATCACTACATCAGAATGCTATTTCCCATTATGCTTTGCCAAAAGGTAGGGTGCACTGTCAGATGGATTTGTAATCTGATGAATAATTATTTCTCCTCCACCCATTTTTGGTCACTTTTCAACTGGTGAGGGAAAATCAGGGCTTCTTTGATAGTGGCAGTACAGGCTTGGGTGAATCTTAGCCAATCGTAAAATGACATTTATTTCCAAGGTAATTATATATATTGGAAATGAGTCTGAATTTTCCAAGTTGTAAATAGGTAGCACAGTTTCTAAAGGAAATCTAAAGTTCAGAAACGGGTGCTGTAGAGATACCAGATAGTCTCTGGACAAACTAGTTAATCAGATTTCCTTGAAACAAATATTGGGTGCCCTTGCAACTCAGCTGATTAAAGATAGTTTTTGATTTTGTCACTTCTTCTGCCCCAAACCACTTCTGGTTTAATGCTTTAAATGCTTCTTTTACGTTTTGGTGGTTGTGTGTTTTGGCTATAATGTAACTTCATATGTTACAAATTTGATAAATGCTGTTTGTTTGTGATCTCTTCACTAGATTTCAGGATTTTTATATGATGGCTATCACCTGAAAGTACTATTCATACAGTGAGTTAATATAGTCCATAGAATACTATTGTTACAGATGCTTCTGAAACCTTGTGTTTATCAGGTTTTTAATGCTAATTCTGACTGAGGCAGAGTGGAGGGTTAGGAACACTGTTTTTCTTTTTTTAAAATTCTGCTTCATCTATGAGTATTTTTAGAGATTCTTGTGGTTTTTTTTTTAATGTGGCACCCTTATTCTTTTTCATACTGTCTTATGTTGCTTTGTATTTTGAGTGAGCTAGTCTGTTCTCCAAAAAAAATTTAATATTGATGACTTTATGTAGCTTCTCTTTTTCCTTGAGCTTCTCTTTTTCCTTGAGTCCTTCTCTTTTTGCCTTCCAGTGTTGCACTAGGTCAAAAGCCCTTTCAGAGGTCAGATGTATCACAACAATTTTGACATCACTGCAGCTAAAAATAAGTTGGCTCTTAGACATGCAGGTACAGCTCCTGTTGGCTGCAGAAGATGTTGGCCCTGTGCTGGAGTCAGCCTCGCAGAGTCTTGGGTCTGTAAGGAGTGGAGGAGGCCAGCGTAACAATAGAGATTTTCTCTGGGTATTGCCAGGGTGAATAGCTAACTGTGTAGATAATAGGAAAAAATGTCATGGGAACATTAGTCCTGTCATACTCAGTTTATGTAGAAAATAAAACATTTAAAGGTGTAATATATTAATTGTCTATAACGCTTAAGTGACTGATGTGGAAAAAAAACAGAAGCCTATTTTGTCTGCAGCTCTAATTTGAATTCATCCTTTAATTACTGAAGGCCAGACTGAAGGCAGGACTGTTTCGTTATTATTATTATTATTCTTTTAATCTTTCCCATAGATATTTTTGCTGTTATTTCCACTAGTGAAATAAAATAGAGTTTCGTAGGCCTATATGTTCTTGGTAATTTTTCCTCTAATGATGATGATTGAAGAAGTATTTGTTACAGAATTCCCTTTTCTCTGTATTTTGAAAATTGTCATCAAGAAGCTTTTTAAAAAGTGAAATTTTTAAGGAAAAGGAAGGAATTGTTCTGACTGTCATGGTTTCCAGCAGCACTGCGCACCCTCCTAAACTGACGGGGTAACGCGTGCCAGTGTTCCCAGTTCTGAGCAACGCCTTACAGTTTTTGAAGCATAAATGCACCGTTGTGTAACTGCAACATCACCATAACCAAAGAGTCTCAGTCGTATGCTGTTTCTGTATTTTTATTTTTTTTTAACTGCCTAACCATTTTTTGAATTTTTCATGAAAATGTAGCCTGGATATGTAATACAAAAATATACATTTCAGTAGAAAAGACTGCTCCTAATTTATTTAAAAATCACATCCAAGATTTTTAATATTTTATGTGTGAAGTAAGAACAGTATGTAATCTGGTTTGTGGGGTATCCGAGCTAAGCCATGTTAAGGAAAAATACTTTGAGGGGAGAGCCTTATGAACATTGCCTAATAAAAAAAAAAGAATTTGGGACCCTTCCTTACCTTTTCCTTGCTTCTCAATCATTTTCGAATGCTTCCAGCTCTCTGCCAGATAAACACATGCTGTAACTGCATGTCATCAGATTATAGCCCGGCGGGGAGATGTCTCTTTTTCTAGCACCCCTTTATTTAACAGCATGTGGTACCTTCCCAAATACATGCGTGCATTTCTGGTCCAGCCCAGCTGCTGGTAGCTTGTGTTCAGGTTCTGGAAAGGCGCTGAGTTGAAGTATCCATGTGTATGCATCTGTGTGTGAGTGACCCACTGAAAGCTGGCAGTCACGGTGTTACTGCTTTGAAAAAGCAGCCTTCTAGCATCCGTCTTTGTTCTACATCAATGAAGATGCACATCGGCGGAGCTGCTTGGTAACTGGAGCTCTCCCTTGACCAGTACTGTGTTTCTCTTTACTTGCTTATTTCTTACTGCCATGTCATCTCCAGGAGCCACTGAGAATACTCAGAAGAATTCACGTAGGTGGAACTTTATTATCATCCTTATTATTTGTCAGCTTAATTGAACAAGCTAATGTAAAATGCAAAATGAAATTAAAGTTAGCTTAATTAATTTCCTCCGTTACCACCACTGCCTGATTTGTAAAGGGTGTGCTACAAATGAGAGGTAAATTATCAACTTGATTTAGCAAATTTGAAAGAAATAGTGATTTAGCATCTGTTTTGTCAGAGCTTTTGTTTATTGTTTTGCTTTTGTCTGTCGCTTTGCATTATTGTCAAGGTAACATTAATCGGAATTAGTAACAGAATACAAATTCACAGATACTTTGTTAGCTAAAATTCAAGCAGACTTGTCTAAGGGTGGGGTGGTATTAGAGGATGAGGGGAGACAGAGAATTATTATGTGAAGATAAAAGCCAAATATAAAGAACTAGAGCAGTGAATTCATTAGGATAGGTGCAGTCATGCTAATTCTTAGTTTCCTTCAGATGAAATAATAAATAAATGATAAAAATTTATCTTTTTAAATGAAGCAGTTAGTGTTATTTACATCAATATGAGCGCCCTATGTCATATGAAGCAATGTCCTTAATAATGCAATTGATAACATTTTTATGCTGTTAATTTGTAACTAATGATATGTAGAACTGTGCTTTACTTAAAATAGAAATAAGATGTGGATTTCTACTCTGATTCTTTTTGTCTTCTTTTATGTAACCTCTGAAAGAGATTTTTTTTTTTTTTTTTTCTGTAACCATTCATGTGGATTATTTTTTTTTTTCAGTTGGTGTCCGGGACCAAAAGATAACTATTATATTGTTTTAATAACCTGTTGGAGCATGCCTTTATCAAGGCTCTACCTATAAGTTATAATTCTGACTGCTAAATTTGATATTCATGTAAATAGCAATGTAAAGTTGAATATTTTGTTTTAAACAGTTCATCTGATATGGGAGAACTCTTTACATTTATATTGATTAGCAATGTATAAATGTAGAAATCTAGACAGAACAGGTGACTTTTATTTAAAGATGACAAAATTTACTCTCTCTTCTACAATTGTAGTGTGACTGGTTTTGCACTCAAAATTGTCAGTTTTGCAAGCAATATATATACTACTGGTACAATCCATTTTGTGTCCTTAACTACTTTGTACATATTGACAGAAGTTATCTCTTTTTCTTGTTGTTTCCTGAAATTGCAATGGAAGTATGGTGAACTGGGGGCGCAGCTATGAATCTTCTTTTTTTCCTTATTTGCAGTCGTATCCTGGCCAGTAGAATAGCTATTTTGTGTGTGAGGCGGGGGCCAACGTTGAAATTATACTTCTATAAGGATTAGAATATGAAATTGGAGAGTCTTTCTGAAATGTGAGCTTTAGCAATATCAGTCCTCCAACTACTGCTGGGAAGAGGTAGCAGTAAGTAGAAGCTTTAGTATCAATATTAATTGACAACTCTGTGGTAACCAGGATTATTCTAATGGGTTTTTTAAAATCACATTTTCTTCTATGGCTTGGTAACAGAAAAAAAATAATGCAAAACTGAAGTTGCCTTGTTAAATTTTTTTTACAATGTTTGCTCACCATCTCTGTAGGCTGAGGTTAATGAGATATTAAGAAATACTCATTTACCTGCTTTTAAACAGATTGCTTCTCTATAACAAGATCAGATGTATGGGGTGCTGAAAGATGAAATGCTGTAGGGTCTTGTGGCCTATGAATGCATCTTCGTGTGAATGAATTTTTGAGCAGTTTTATAATGACAGTATTCTTCGTTTTAGCTTTCTTCTTATATGTTCTTATTATATGTTAGAAATGTAAATGTAAGTGCAGACATTTCATCAGTTTGATTTGTAGCTAAATAAATATACAGTAATAGATTATATACTTTTTATATTTCTCCACATGACACTATTTCTTTCTATAGTGGTACTATAAATATGATACTATTTTGGTCCTTACAGTGTTCAGAAATAGTAGAATTGTTTTAAAAGCTGCAGTAGAAATAATTTATTCCTTCTTTATAGCATGTCCTTACATAAATCTCAGTCCCACCTTTCCCAGCAGTGTGTTATTAAACTACTTCTTCTGCACAGTTATTAATGATGCAGATGGGATGGGTGGACGGCTGAGGTGTGCATGTGGGCGTGTAAGAATTCAGACTATTTCCCTACTCCTGATGAGTAAATGTAAAGAAAAAAAGTGGATATTCTGGTAAACAACTCTGCCTAGTTTATTTACAAGTGTTATGTATGCCATGTTAAATTGTATCAAGGCATTGGAGCTGAAAATATGAAAATATAATTCTTCAATATTGTAGCTAGTGTGGCTTATTATTATTTGTTTTTACTGAACAGGTGAAAGAATATTAGTTTGAAAGATGCCTTTGAATGATGAGTGTAATTAAATACTTTAAAAGTAAGCTATTTTAAAAGTCGGTAAAACATTTTTTTTATGTAGGTGATATTTCTAAATGCCATGTTTTTAATAGAGTGTGTGAGTTATGGCCGAAAGAGGTTAAGAGGCAGTTTTGACTAATTGAACTCATTGTTTCATTTTTAATCACTTGGGATACTCTGTGGATTAAGATGAAACAAAAATGTTGCGGAGATGTCACTCAGCCCTTTCTTCCTTTTATGTAGAAGCCAACTAATGCTATTTTGACATTACATAAATGAGACTCAATCAAATGTACTTGGCTGAGTCTCATTTTAAATCAACAGAAATGATGCCATTTATAGGAATAAGTTTCTGGCTTAATTGGATGATTATGTAATCAGCCCAGACCTTGCGCACCAGTGTTTCCATTGGCTCAGGAGGGTTTTAACTTAGATCATAATCTCAAATCCTCATAGATTTATTATCTCCTCTCTGGTTACCAAACACTAAAGTGAAAACCCCGTGCTTCACGGAGAAGACACACTGAAAACCACCCGATGTGTTTTCAGTTATCTGGTGCGTTCACATGGGTAGCAAATGAATGTGGTGCTTGATAAAGTCGGGTTTTGTGGCCCTCTAGTGATGTGGGAATCGCAGATTTGCAGACTCAGCTGTCCTAAGCTTTAATCATAACTGTAATGTGATATTTTTAAAGTCTGTTTAACCATACAGTGAAATTAGAAGGGTGGGCTTTTTACCTTTGTTTTAAAGAGCATTAGTTGTCTGTGCGATGTTTCCTGTGCAGGGTAGCTTCTGGCACTTGCTGGAGAGAAGGGTCCTCAGGAAGGGTCTGCAGTTTCAGCTTCCATCTCCACAAACCTACGTGACTGGAAGAAGTCTATCCAGATTAGGTGGTTGGGTGACACATGTATTTTCCCTTTTTTGCTTGTTGGTGCATCTTCAGAGGGGTGTGCTGCCAGTCACTTAGTATCTGCTTCTCATCACACCCAAACATGTTTTGGATGCCAAGCTGTAGGAAGGCTGACCGAACAGAAAGCCACATCCTTGATTTTCAGTGTATTTGGGAAGCCAGAACAGGTATGAAAACTTCCACTGGTTACAGGATGGAAAGAAGTCTGGCAGAAGTACTTCTCTCTCCCTCTCTTGCTCTGTCCCTACATAGACTTCAGGGTGCTTTTGTACCACTGAAGACTTCTCCTGTATATTAGTAATTGTTCGGTCTAATTGCCTTGAAATTCATGAAGTGGAAATGAATTTGATATATGGAAGAAATGTGGACAAGTCTACAACAAAAGAGAAAAAGAGAAGATTTTATCTAACATAGACCAAAGAAAGAATGCATTTTAAGTCATATCTCAGAGAAACTTTGAGGATTTCTGAGACAAAAGAAATCCAATTATTTTAGAAGGAAAGTTGTAAAATACAAGACAATGTCTAAAGGTATTTTTAATGCATTATTAAAAACATCATGAATGAATTTCAGAAAAGCCAGTATTCTTCCTGTGTAGTCCTCTTTGCAGTTCTTGAAAGCTCAAGATTTCAACTGAGCCAACATAACAAGATATTTTCATTTTAAGATATTTTTAAAATATATGCTTTTTGAATTGACATTGTGAGTACTATGGCAATTTTAATAGGTATACTGATGCTTTTAAAATGAGATAAATACTCCAGTATGGTTTTGTAAGGAAAGCATTCTTTAAGTATGATTCTCATGCTTAAGATACACAGTATATATAGGACTCCGTAATATTAGCCTTTGAGAAATACTTAATAGGTCTAATTCAGTTTTAACTTGGACATTCTATATTTTTTTTCAGGCAGGAGCACAAGTATGAATGTTAAGTGTTGAGAACAGGTGACTCTAACAGCAGTAAAACATACAGAAAATAATAATAGTTTTGTAGATTTTGTCCTGTGGTAGTTAATAGCAACCCAAAAAGTTCTGCAAGTGACAGGTTATTGAGTAAAAATTATTTAGGAGGGAAACAATCTTTGTCATAAAGGCACACTTGAGAAATGAACTATTGAGATTAATTCAGCTGTGAACAGGGTAAATAACATCTGTGGATGGATCAATCGTGGGACTTCCAGTGGACAGCTGCAAATTAGAAGAGGTGTTAGAGAAACGATTGAGTTATGAGAAGACAGCTTATTTCACGAGATGCTAGGAGAGTTTGGCTTGCTTGATGGAAGGGAGACAAGGAGACTTCTGCATGTAAACATGTTGAAGGAATTAGCATCAGGAGAAAGAGAAAAAAAGCCTGAAAAGCCTGTGTGTGTTGGGGTGAGGTGGTTTGGGGGTTTTGTTTTGTAATAATTACTATGCCTACAGCTAATTGTTAATTGTGTTAAACTGTTCTAGTATTAATTCAGCAAAGAGGCTTTCTTAAATCCTATAAGCACTGAAAATACTGTCTGCCTATGTTGTGATACTGTTCAGTCTTTTATTTTGTCTAGCGTTGGTTGTCTTCTGACTTACCCTAGTAATCAAATTACTAGGAAGGAGGAACAAATTTGAACAACTTCTACTGAAATCTGTTGGGCAGGAAAGTTTCTTTCATAAGCTGTTGGTTTTGTGAGTTTCTTGGAAACTGCTACTCTTCTGTCTACAGAGGATGAGAATTAATAGTCTTGTGGTATAAATTTAGTCATTGATGACCAACCCGAAACTTTGTTCTGTAAATGTCAGTTTTGCCATCTTCCGTTAATTGGACCCCTGTTCCAATGATGTCCTTACCCATCGTTCTTAGTCGCTGTTTTGATATAGAAGGCATCTGGCTGCTGGCAAAAGCTACTGTAAAGAGTCCCGAGTAAAACCACAAGATTGGATATAACCATTCACTCTGTTCAGAAGAATGAGTCTGAGAAAAATGTGGGAAAAGCTTTTTGATTTTATTGTTGCCAGAAGACTTAACCACATCCCAAGTCCCAAACCCAGTTTGGATTCCTTCACAGGTGCCCAAAGCTCCAAATACCACTGAATAACTTCAAAATGCTCGGACCTCTAACTCAGTCTGGCCATTTCAGTGATGAACATGCCTTTTTGTATTCTGAGCATAAAGGATGGGGTAAAATTTGATTAAAATAATGAAAATATGTTTGATTTGTTCATTTCCCTGTTAAAAATTAAAACTTCTGTTTAAAAACATCTCTGTTTGCAAGGACAAATATATGTTGGTGTGTCCTTGGTTTTCAATTCCATGTAGTAGGTGATATTTTCTCAATTTTATGTTTTGCTAAGCTCTGTGAAAAGTGTTCGATAACTTACGTAAACATGAAGTTTCTGTACAGTGTAGCGTTGTTTTTAGAAGTGCCTTCCTTTTTTTCTGGAAGTACAAGTTGCTGACTTCCCTCAGTGTTTGTAAATGGAGCGTTAGTGGACATCAGTGTGATCTCTTATGTCACGACCTAAAAAGAAAATTTTAAAAGCTGCGTGCCCTGGCTTGCAGAGTCTTGGACGATTGCCAGAACTTTGCATTAAAGCCCAGAAGCAGTTGTACTAGGACAGTTTTTGCCTTAAAAGATAGGTGGAGTTTTATGCGGATCACCGAGCTAGCATCTCTAACGGGATGGAGACAGATTTGCTCTGACAATATAATGCGCTTTGCAAGCTTCTATTTTAAGAATTCTTTGTGCTGCGACTTTTTAAAGACTATTTTGGACACGTATTTTGTTTCTCTTTGGAGTGTTACAGTTCAGGAGGTTCCAAGTTCATACTGACATTGTTCAATTCTGCAAGTCGAAAAGTGCATATACCTAGAGAAGTATTTTTCATTACTACTTCTAAACCTAGCTCTTTGATGTTTTATAGTTCAGCTACTTCATATTGTTCTTTTGTACTGTTACCTCTCGGCTAGGTGCAATCCAGTCTGCATAACACCGGAGAAGTGATTTACTGCAGGACTTCCTTTTTCACCTCTTTTCAGATCCCTTCAAGATTTTTGCAGAATGTGAGATTTGCATTCATCTTCAGGATAAGTGCAGCAGGGGCAGTGAAAGTGCAAACGGCACGTCTGGGTGCTGCCTTATTTGATAAGCCTCAGCTCTGACCTCCAGATCTCCTCTTGAATGAGAAGGTAGCTCGATTTCTGGGTTCTGACGGAACCTAGCATTGAAACAAAGAGAGCATTTGTAATGACTGAGTAGTTGAGTAGCTTGTATTTTGGGAGGCAGGGAAGGAGTGGTATAAATTTGCTGTAGGAGTTTATATAACCTCGGTGACTCAGTAGATGTATGTTATGCGTCCAGTACTGCTGACTTGGCTAGTTGACTGCTGCCTTTCTGTCAAATCTGTTCCTATAGGTGAATAAAGGTGAAGGGCAAAATCTTTTCAGCTACCTAGGACTTCTGAAGCATATTTAAAACAAAATTAAATGTGAAATGCCCTACACTGAAGTCTCACTTTAAGTGTGAGCAGAACTCACTGTCTCCTAATCTCGTCGTGAAAGGTATTTCCAAACAGACAATCATGAGATGTGACCTGTATTATTATAGACTACTTCACTGTAAATATATGTTCTTCACTTTACCTGTGGCTTTAAGAATAGCATTTCTTGTTTTACTTCCTAAATACATTACTATAGGTGCATGCTTATAAAATGCAATCACTCTCAGGCTTTTTTTCCTGCTATTTTTTTTTCCCCTCGGCTGAGTATCATCATTCAATTTATTATTTAGAAAGCATTAAACTAGTGTTAGAAAAAGCAGGCCATCAGTCTTTAATAACTCCTGATATGATTACAGTTTTCACTTTAAAAAATGGATTATAATAGCAGTATTGAGGTATATAATTTCTGACCTATTTTGAATGGTAAGTGGAAACTGCTACCTTGCAAACTTCTTCAGCAAAATGCAATTTGTTCTAGCTCTCTAATACTTATGGTGTCATATGTGAAATTATTAGTAATACATTGAATACAATGCATTTGCACTTAAGTGTGCACCTACACATCTATCTTTATTAAAATTGACTTAGGGGGTTTCAGTCTGTATAGAGATTTTTATATATAAAATTAATTCATAAAAATAATGGATTATATATACATATATGTTTTATTTTGAACAGTTTCGTGTTGTAAAAAATTGCTTGTTCTGAATGTATATAAACAAACTAGCATTTTACAGGGAATCTGAGAGTTTGGTTTTTGAGTGAGAGAAAGGAGCTAATTAATGCTCGATGCAAATCTATAATCTGGTATATATTTTGTGTTTGGTTGGGAAGAACTTACTGCTTTCTTGGATAATGCACCAAATTTACCAGTTTTATTTTGAAAATGTATTTTGATGTCTTATGAAGTCTTAGGGCTTTTTTTCCCTTCCTTCTGAACCAAAATTTCAGCACTTTATGGTGAGATTCATCACTGTGTGATGCAGCCACTGTTTGATGTTGATACTGTATTTAGTGCATCTATAAACACACGTATTGTCAGGGGAACTTGTGTAATAAATAAGGCATGCATGAAAAATAGTTTAAAAGGAGTAATATCAGCAAGTGTATTTCAAAATAGGAGGCTTTTGACCAAATGTCTACAGTTTTATAGAGCATGAAATGATAATAATGATGTTACTTTGATTTCTTATGCCTGCTTCAGTTCTCATTAGCCATGGATAGTTACTGTTACAAACAGATTTGATAGTCTGTAAGAGAATCACAATGGGTGGAGGTTCAGCGTTTGCTGACCACCACCTTGGTATAGCATTCATTTGGTCCTGGAGAGGAAATACTTGTACCAATAGAAGAGGAATGCTCCCACAGTATTTCTTAGTTGATTCCCACCCCCGCCTCAAGCCTCATTCAAAATTTCTAGTATATTCAGGAACTTATTTTGAGGGTGATTCATATACCAGATGCTGTCCCTGGTGTGTTTCTCTTGGAAGACCTCATAGTCATCATGTTCTTCATGTTCCAAAGGTCTGGTGGTAGCCAAGACCTGGAACATTTCAGATGGTTTTTGTGTTAGTCTAGTTTGTTCTTTAACTGCTCTTTCCTGTCCCATCTTGCCTGCCTCATTTATGTTGTAAAAGACATCACAAAGTCTGACCATCAAATGCTTAGATCCCATAATATTATTTGTAACCCACTTCTATCACATTTAATCTTTTATTTAAGAAATAAGTTTTGGTCTTCATGGCTGTGAATGACGTTTTCCCTGTATGAAGCTGGTGAAATCAAATGTGGTATAATCTGTTGGAATCTACAGCAGCAGCTAAAACACGAGACGCATTCTGCCTCAATCTCTGTTGAAAGCTTAAATCTTAAACTTTGTAATTTTATTTCTGTGTTAGTATCAAATCAAAACACTCTTCGTTGCTCTAAAAAGGAGGGAACAGCTATCTTTGCCCAAGGAAATTGGACGCTGTTGGGGCTGACAAAGCAGATGTATGGTGATGGGAAGAAAGAGAAGGAAACAGGGCAGATATAATGGTGGCCTGAAGGCAATGTTTTCCCACTGTCATGCTGAATATATTGTGAACAAATAATTCATATTTAATAAAGGCCATATTGTGTTCTAATGATATCCTCCTCTAAAATGAGTGGATGTTCAGCTTTTGAGAGGCACGTTATGCAAGCTTAGATATGAAAGTGAGAAAAAATTGGCCACTAAGCAGGATCAGTACACATCTGCTTGCAGTTTATCTTAATGCTTTAAAAATCATCAGTTCTACTTTCTTTTTCAGAATCACTGTGCAGTGGTGTAGGGGCTCTTTGAATTGTTACAGGTACGGGGAGCTATACTTGTAAAGATGTAGTGTATGATTTTCATAGCTATAGAAAATGACACCTAGTGCAGAGAGGTGCTATTTAGAGAAATAGACTAATAGTTAAGAAATCTAACTTTTTCAGAAATCAACTGCATATTTACAATATACAGGAAATGTGCATGCATTTTGTGAGGTTTAAAGTACTCGTGATTAATTACTGCTAAAATATTCTAAAGAATAAAATTAAAAATCAAATTAGTAGGGTCTTATACATATTCAGGAGATAAGGAAAAGATTATAAATGAAGTATTCTGTATTTTCACTTGGCCTAAAGATGAATGTTTTTAAAGTGCATACAAATGGGTGCAGTTGATTGATACAGATGTCAGGGGAATTAATTCCTCAGTTTATACTGTATTGCAGCACAGGCACAAATAAGGGCTTGCTGTCCTAAGATGTGGCAGGAGATGTTGAAGACTTGCATGGCATCCATGCATGGAAAAAGAGAAGACGGGGGTGGGAGAGAGAGGGTGAGAGAAGGATTTCAAATAGCTGTGTATGTTGAAAGGAGTGATCTCATAGGAAGCGTATTTTACAGGTTTCACAGTCCTAATTATATTGACTTCCCTCTTCAGTCAGCCTCCTTCCTTTTTCCCTTCCCCCTTGCAAGTGCTTTTATCAGCTTCCTGAATTTCTGCTTTTATTCACTCCTCACTGTCACTTTGATGTTTATGCATTCCTTAGGTGGGTTTTCTTTGTTTGCTTGAACAAGATACTGTATCCTAGGTGTCATCTGTCAGTTCGTTTTTACTGTAGGCACAGGGTTTAGCCATTGATGGTCACACAGTATGTGCTTTCTCACTCTCTTGGTTTTTGTCTGGCCAAGCGGCTTCAGTACTGCGTATTTCTTTGGTAACAGATGATTTTATTGCAGTGGCTTTTTGTTCTTGGTGTTTGGTTTCAATATGACAAAGCCTTCTATGCCTCTGTTTTAAATGTCTTTCCCTTGGTTAGTATTGTTTTTCTCCTCAGAACTTGTTTAATCTCTACCAGACTGGAGAAATCCAGAATAAAGGGTCATCTCTTATTTATTAGCTCTGTTCAGCAATCTGAGTTGTCAGTTGCCCTTTCTCTCTGCCCCTGCCCCATCTTCATTTCTCTTACTTTCTGTCTTCTTTCCTTTCATATTTCTCTAGTTTAGCACGCCACTGATGCGTTAGTAACATCACACATCTGATCCATCCTCTCCCTAGTTTGCTGCGTGGGTGGCTCTCTTTTTGTTACATGTATGTTGAGGTGCTGGGCTAAGCAACTGATAAACCTAGTAAATCTTATGTTGCTTTAGTGATAATGATTTCTCCTAATAAGAAGCAGGTGTAAAACTGCGATCATCAAATAAGGAAGAAATCTTAGCTGTTAATTATGCTCTTTTTATGAGGCTACAGATGACCTAGTTAGTTATGTTAACCAGTGACACTGTCTAGCTGTATTTGATCCAAATAAATTAATCTATTAATCTCAATTACTTAAATTAATCTGTTAATCTAAAGGTATTAAGATCATAGATCTTGCACACGTAAGAAAAGACCCGCTGGTTTTTGCACAGTATCTTTAAACCAGCCCAATACAGTACTTGAAAAACAAATGTTGCAGTCATTTAAGTCAGTTGTACTTCAATAACAAACTTCAGAAATCGGAGTTATTTTTTTACGCAGCCACCAGTGCTTCCTTGGTGGTGGTGTGAATTTGCTCTAGTACCATTAAATCAGATTTATCATTTGGGTGAGTGGTGGTCTACCTTGATTTTCCCAACATTGATGCACTAGTTTAGTCTGGTTGTCTTTAAAGAATAAGCATGGCATAAACTTGAATGTCAGAGTAAAAATTTGAAAACTGCTGATAGGTTGTGACCTAGTAGCTTCCCTTCCTATTAGTGGCAAATATTGGCTTCAGTATTCCATATGGAATACTGAAATCCTGGAAGATTTAAAGCATGAGTCGTATTTCAGGGTTGAACAAAACAAAAAAAAATAAGCCCAGCTGCTCTCTTCGGTCATAGTTTACAGACTGCAAGGAAGGTAAGGTTTTGATTCTCTTCCCTCTGCTTGTGTTGTATGGGTTGCTCTTCAAGATTTGTCCTTAAAAGCTTTTTAAAAAATATACATGGGAAAGTTGCAGAAACTGCTATGGATTAGGAATAAAATTATAGAAGTGCTTTGACACTATATATTAAGATGACCTTTATTCCACCTTCAATATTTAAAGTTGTAAGTTTGAACTGTTTAGAACAATTCTGCTAAAAGATGGGACACAAATAAGTCAGCGAGTCATTGAGAGCAGATCCTCTTTCAGAACTCTGGTTTCTCTCCAGAAATATTTATCTTAACAAAACAAAACAAAAAAAAAATCCCAGATCATCAAAAGAATTTTATTCTTACAACTGAGCTATTTAAAGACAGCTAGTATTTTGTAAGTTGGAACTTCTGTCTGTGCTGCTTTTTTTTAAGATCTGCTATTTCTGAGCTATAGGCCACTTATTATTCTGTAAAAAAAAAAATAAAATGAAAGAAGCAAGTTGAATGGTTTTAAGTAAATGAACACCAGCAGCATGGAAGAAAGCTTAAAATGTTGAATTAAAAATTTAAAACTCAATATCCTTTCTCTAGAACCGACATACTGAAAATTTTCTTGTCTCAATCACAATTCTTAAGTTGCTTTTCTCTTTCACATAAGCTATTTTTAAAAAAAAAACCTAAAAGCATTCAGTGGAAAAAACACATAGATGTCTATTTCTGCACTTATCATAAGATGTCCTGCTTCTTATTATATAATGCCTTTCCATAATGGAAAATGAGGAAATTTAACTTTGAAAATTCTGGAAATATTGTTTTATGTTCAGACACATTTTTCTCTTTGCAATGTGGTATGATTTTTGCTGTTGTCTTCTTTTTATTGTGCCTGTATAGTTACTGCCCATTTGGCTGAATTTAAAAGCAGCCCATTAATTGAACAACACTTTTGTAAGAGAACATTACAGTGTAGTTTGAGGAGGTCTCTCTTACATGGAAAATACTTGCCATTGCTAATGTTGCAAATTAGTTTTACTAGTAAATAGCACTGTTACATATTCATTTTTTAAAAGAATGATGGCATCGTTGTTTTGCATTTAAGAATAAATAGGAATTTTTAAAAGAAGCTGGTCTGTCGTAACTGATACTCCCGGTGTAATGAGTATGCAGAAATGCATGTATTTTAAAATTTCTCAGCTGGTAAAGCATTCCTAATAGCTGTCTGTTAGCAAATTAGTCCCCTCTCATATTATTTTGTAGAAGCTGTTTGGGTGCTCCTGGATGCTGGTTTGTTAGAGTCAATGGTGCTTCAGATCTCATTTTGCTAATCACATCAAACAAAAGTGTTTAGTCACCAGTAGGATTTCTAAAGATAGTCTGTAGTGTGATTCATACTGGGACATGAACTGAACAGTGCTGAGCAGGACTGGATTTGTAGTCTAATGGTGCTTTTTCTTGTTGCCTTCTGAGAATGAAGAAATAAAACCAGTATTAATAGGATGAATCAATAGCAATTTTTTGCTTGTATTATAGAATTTGTTTTGCCAGAAATGGAAGAGGAAATAGACTAAGTCACCAAGAAAAAAGTATTCTATATGCTACTGATACGATGATTGGCTTATAATGTTTTTAAAATATTACTGCATGTGAATCTTGGCATTGTAAACAAACTAAGCTTGTACATGAGGAAGAGAGGGGTCTCACTGGCACTCCTGCAGTTCTGACTACTTGAACATTTAGGTGTAATTTGTAGAATTTTTCCCTTGTTAGCTTAAAAGAGAAAAAAAAAATGCAAAAAGAAAACCAACCCCAATGCTTTCTCCTATTTATTAATTTTGTAGTTAATCCCTGGTCCTTTCATATTGATTGAGCCTACTCCAAACAGTTCAACGTGCATGTTTTAGCCTAAGTACCTCGTGTATCTTTTGGACACAAAATCTGTTTTTCTTGAAATAGGGGATATATTTGTTGTTGAAAGTGTGAAATTTAGGCTCTGTTAAAAGCCTCATTGTAAGTTTTAGTAGCGGGGCCCTGATATTCTTAACACTAACAGAAAACCACTGCTGATAACCAAGAAATAGATCTACAGTTGATTGCAGTAATGCTCACAGGCTTTGTGCTTTTAGAACTTTAGTTTGATGGCCAATTCAGATGAGAGAGGATGGATGATTTGGAATGGTTTCCAGCATCAAATACTTCAAGTATAATTTGAATTTGCAAAATGGTCTCCCTCACTATTGAAGAAAAATATTTTAAGAGTTCTGATGGACATAAAAGTTCCATCGATGTACAGTGTTATTTGCCACACGTTTGTAAAGTACATCTGTTATCAAATGTTGCTTACATAATACGTACTGAATGCCTTACCATGTGGAAGAGATACGAAAAAGTCAAATTCTCTTTCAACTCATTGTGTAATTTTTTTCTGAAAGGTTGGGATTTTTCTTTTCTGTTTCTGATTGAGCAATCATTGCTTATGTTATCCTTTGTATTAAAGTATATTTTAAGGGGGAAAAAAAAAAAAGCAAGCCTGCTTCAAGTCTAAAATAGTCACTGTCAATGTAAATTAAGTCAGATTGGACTGAACTCTACTGAGACTGTGAATCCAGAACTCATTCCTTTTGGCTCTGAAGCCTGTAGGACTCTTTGGCAAGCTCTACCCCTCCCTCTGGAGAGGGAGGTTACAAATTGCATGTTCAGATCAGAAAAGTGTTTTTTCTGAAAACTGAGGGAATAAACCCCTCATTTTGTTTTAGTGAGTAGGAAAACAATTTGTTCACCTTCAGTTTTTTGAGGCAAGATTTACTTAAGCACTGAGTGGTATTGTTCTGGTGGCCTGTGTATCTAAAGATGGTTATAGTCTTGGTGGAGAATAGTTTGGCCAAAGCAAGAGTTCGATGCTTGGTGTTATTCTTAAGGACAAGTAAAAGCTGATACCTGCCAACTGACTTGTCATGTTGTGCAACCCATATTTTCAACATGTGCACAATGTGTTGTGACAGCAAAAACAGTCTCTCGTAATTTATTTATGTATCTACGCATGCACATAATTTGATCTAGAAGGCAAATATCTCAGAGTTATGCAAAGATTAAGATTAGCACTCTTCTTTGTAGTAGCAGAAGCCATTTGCCTGCCTTTGAGAGCCTTCCATTTCCACAGCAAAGGTGGTTGTCTTTTTGGAATGGAAAATAGTGATTAAATTGTTCAGTAGATCAATTTGTACTCGGATGATAGGATGTTGTTATTAATCTTATTTGAGACAGTTCCATGGACATTTGCAAACCTGAATAGAATACTTCAGTCCCGTGGTTTCTATTTCAAGCACTTTGGTTTTAGATTTGCTGTTGATTAGTTTTTCCATTTGAAAATGGGTATTTTTGAGGTAAGACAGAAAAAAACAGTAATTGGAGAGTGTATGCATTAAATATGGGTTTTCATGACCGTAGAGTAGTACTGAGTCATCTGAACTGCTTTCAAGTACAATTTCTTTAGTAGTGGGATTTTTCTGTGTGTGGCTGGATTTTAAAGCCAAATTGTCTTCGCAAATAAACCTGTATATACTGAAGATACATGTGATATCATCAGGTTTATTATAGTGAAAATAAATAATTTGCAGCTTACTAACAGAATTATTGTTCTTACAATACCGTAAATGGTGGCTATGTAGGAAGGCAGGAAACAAGTGTGTGAGTTCTGGTGCTTGCCATTTTGTTTATTTTCAACTTACCTTCTATGCTGGGGAGGTTCATCCTAATGTTATCCTTCCCTTGTCGCCTTTGCTTCTCTTTCAGTTGGATAGAAAACTGACTGAAGGAGGAATGGGGGAGTTAGAAGACCCCCTTCCTAGCAGAGCCTGTTCTGGTGGAAGTTGAGGAGGGTTCGTGGTACTGCCATCCCACTGAAGTCACATTGATAAATCCTGCCTTCTGCAAAGACAGATATTGTCACTTAGTGTTCTTGGGACCGTAAATGAATTGAACCAGGAAATTGGAAAATGGTGGATTGTAGATTTGTTAACCCAGAAGTAGTCAATTGTGGGCCTGGGGGAGGGAGTTCTTCCCCTAAAGCTTTTGCTGTAACGTTACCATTCTTTGCAAGACGTGCGTTTGCACATCTGAAGGTAGGAAAATACAGAAGCAAGTATGGAAAAAAATCCCTAATCTGCTGTAGTACAGTATATCCGTGATGATTTTGACTATAGTTAGAACCAATTAAAGCAACTCTAAAATTGTTCATGATTACATTTGCAGGCGTGAACATTTGTCTGCTCTTAATTTAAAAAAATCAAGAAGTAGGCGAATACACTCAAGTTTTGGGAGGCTTTTAATGAGAAATAAAATGACAAAAAAGTGTTCTTACTGTTTCTGAACCACAGGAAATCTAGTTCTAAAACAGTAGTCCATTATGCCGCTGTGGACCGCCTTGCAGAGGTGTCCTCAGCCTGGTGTATTTTTAAAGTTATGGAGAACACGAAAAGGTGAGAGCAGTCTAAAGAATGTCATGTGCCATATGGCTGCTATGTAAGATGTTCTGTTTGCTTTATTGCAGAAATGTAGAGTTGGGCAAGGCTTTTATATGAGTTTGAGCTTTTATATGTAGGAGGAAGACATCTTTAACTTGAGATGCTTTAGACTTGCCTGAACTCCTGAATGGATTACAGTGGGTGCCATGCGAACTGTTTGAAAACCCAAACTGGGTGCGGTCTGTCCCCGGCTGGAGTGTGTTCTCACCTGCAGTAGCAAGCCAGGGGTCTGCCTTGGAAAGGTCACATACTTTGTAAGGCTTTGAAAAGCAGGAGAGGGCTGAAGAGAGCTGTCAAAGTAAAACAAATGTAAATGCCTTTTGCAAATGCAAAACCCTTTTGTTTAGCTGACCTAAAAGATACTAATTCTGTCAAGCTCTAATACTCTTCTCACACTCTGTGAGGCATATGACTCTAAAGTTTGTGTGATTATTTTCTTTTAATCCTAGATGAGCTTACATTTTTAGAATTTGATTCAAGCGTTTGCTGTTTGGTGGAGTGTATTTTTAGTTTCTCTTAATGATGATGATTTCCTGGTAGCCAGATAAAGTTTGGAAATTATGTGGAAACCTTTTCCCAAGCTGTGTTTCCTGTCGCGTTGGTCGGAAGCTGCTTTTTCCTCCAGGTGCTGCTTTAGGAGCTAGAATCTTGGCATACACGGGCAGTTATTTTCAGTGGTTTATTCTGATGTTTATTTAGGCTTATTCCATATTTTTCAAGGATCTCAAGAAAGCAATTTGTTTGATTGGATGGCGTTTACAAGGTAAGCCAACTTGTTGAAACTGCTTTTTGGGCAACTTAAATAATTTCTCTGCACTGGTAAAATGTCTGCTTTTCCTCTTAACTAGGTTATTTCTGGGATAATTAAAGTTTTCATATTCTGATGCAATCTATGAAACCACTAGTTAGAAATTAGCAAGGAATACATACAGTCTTTTTAAATTACTCATTTTTTTACAATGAATAAATGTTTTAATAAAAATAATTTTGATAATTTTGGTAAAATATCTCTTCATGAAAATACAGGCTTTAGAGTCGACAGATAATAAATCTCATTTGGAATGACGTATATTTTTTCCAACTGAGATGATCTTTCTGTCATCAAAGTCCAGTGGAATCTTGACTTCATGTTCATGTGAATCAGGACTTAATTATTTTAATTGTAATTATTTGAATATACTTTTGGAACTTTTTTTTTTTTTTACTTTGTAAAGAGATTGTTCAGTCAGAGTTTACAAAAGATTAGATCTTGCAGTTTTCACGTGTTTCGTTTTGGTGGAAAGCCTTTGCACCAAATTCATATATCTTACAATTTTTTTTCAAGTTTTGCCAACAGTCCCTCCCCACTTCTCAGCAAAGTGTAGTGCAAGAGTGCTCTGAACTTCCTCCTTCACCTTATCAAAATGTATTCTGAATTCTGTCAAGAATAATTTAAACGTTTTTGAGAAAAACTGCATTCTTTTGAAGTGCTCCCCTGGCATCTTGTCGTGCTTTGATATTTTTACTTAAAAGGGTATATAATGAGGCAGTTGCAAGTATAAGTTACTAAGTTATAACGCACTTGAAAAGTTACTTGGCTGGCTGGCTGCCTTCCACTGTCTGTTTTTATGCTTTTATTTTTCTGATTTTTGAAGGCTTTCAGTTGTTTAGTGAATAGCCAGCTTACTAATACGTTTTGACAGTCTCGCACAGTATTCTTGTAGCCGAATTACGCCGTTACACTCTGGATGGATGGGCAACAAGATGGATAAATAACTGGTTGGCTTAGAGCATAGCGGTTAGCGGGTCATACTCTACCTGGCCGGTGGTGACAAGCAGCAGACTGGTCCTTCCTGGAGGAGGTGGCGGAGGGTGCTCCCACCAAGTTTGCAGATGACACCAAGCTGGAGGGATTGGTCAATACAGTGAGGGCAGGGCTGCCATCCAGGGGGACCTAGACAGGCTGAAGGAGTGGGTGGCAGGAAAATGAGCAAATTGAACAGGTACCACTGCAAAGCCCTGCGCCCGGGCAGGAGGAGCCCCTGCAGTGAGGCTGCTGGGGACTGACTGGCCAGGGAGCAGCTCCGCGGGATGCGGGCGGGCAGCGAGCTGGGCATGGCCAGCAGCACGCCTGGCAGCAAGGGCGGCCACAGCATCCTGGGCCGTGCGAACAGGAATGTGGCCGGGAGATCAAGAGAAGGGATTATCCTCCCCTACTCAGCGTGTCTGCATGCTGAGTCCAGCTTTGGGCCCCTCAGTATAGGAGGAACGTCAACAACCTGGCGTGAGTTCAGTGAAGGGCTGCTTGAAAATGTGATATCTTCAGTGAAAGCAGAAATCTCTGAGAAGAATACTCAGAGAATATAGTCTGGTTGGATGAGTCTACAAAAAGCAGATGAACTGCAGAGTGGGAAGAAAAGGGGCATTTAGTCTAAGCTTTTTTTTTTTTTTTTTTAATTGCTCCATGTCATTCCCTCATTAGAACAGATGCATTTGTGGATTCTAGTTCACATGAGAACTATTAAGTAACATAATAAATTAATTGAAGGAAAGTAAATTGATTCTGTAACAGTATGAAAGCACCAAAAAAACATCTATTTGGACAGCTTGACATCTTTCAAGGTCTAAGGGATGTGTTGGCAATCTCAACCAGTGTTTTCAATTGCTGGTTTTTTTTTTCTGTAGTCATTCTTCTAATTTGTTGGGGTTTTGTTGTTTGTTGGGTTTTTTTTAGCCATACTTATTCGGGAAATGTGTTGTGTGTAACTGGAAAATGTTTTAGATTACAGTATAAAATGGTCACTTAGGTTGTCATTTGGATAGAAGCTGTAGCTACTGCGGCAGGATTTTAATTTGTGGGAAGTGTCAGGCATATGGGTGATATAAAAAAAAAAAATTAGTCTCTTGAAGTGTATGGTTATAAGCTATTGTAATTTGTTCCTTTGGAGTTTGTTGGTTTGTTTTTTGTTTTTTTGGGTTTTTTTGAGTCCTGGCTTTAACAAATTAATCTTGTAACAGGAGTGGAGTGTCTGGTTAGCACACCTTATGGCTGCAGAAGTCTATCAGGAATGTAAATTAAGAAATGAAAACATGGATATTGTGCAAAATAATAATATTGTCCTAGTCTTGTCTTGATTCCTAAATCTTTGACCTATTTGTACAGATATATTTTACATTATGTATTTTTTTTCCCAGAAAAAAAAAGGCCAAGGAGAGGAACACCTACAAGGAAAACCAATGCATTAAGACCTACATTCCAGGCACAGATTATTTTTTTTTTTTCCATTGAGCTTTAAGATGACTGGAATTAGCTGGTACAGCTTTCCAGGTCCCATTAGCTGACCCAGGCAGGATCCACAGGGGCAGAAGCAGATGACGATCATGGCTTTTTCTCCTGCTGAGGTGTTTGGAGGGGGAGAGTCGTTCCCTGAAACTTCCTGATAAATCCTCACATGGATAGAGGAGGCAAGGGCAGTAGGGGTGCATGCGCCCAGAGGCTGCTTCGGGCTGGGGTGACTGGTTCCAGGATGGAACTGACTTCCGTGCTTCACCGCCCGCGGAGCGGCTGCCATGAGCAGCTGCAGCAGGTCCCCGCGCAGGCGGCTGGTGGGGAGGAGTGCGAGGCTAGCGGAGAGCGCGTTGTTCAGCAGTGCTGGGGAAAATGAGGTTCTGTAGCAAATGGACGTTTTGTGGGCGAGCGCTGCGTCATTGCTTGGGCTTTGGAGGAGGCAGGTGGTAAGTTGTGCTGTGGCTGCCAGGGAGGCCAGCTGGGGCTTGGCCACGGGTCGTTCCTGGGGATGGGGCAGAAGGCCGCACGTCGGCACTTGAGTTCCCAAATTTTAAGAAATATTTTGCCTGCTTTTAATTTTGTTCTCTTGACAGTCATAGCAGGCTCTGAGCAACCTGATCTAGTCAGGGATGTCCCTGCTTCTTGCAGGGGGGTTGGACTAGATGGCCTTTGAAGGTCCCTTCCAACTCTAGCCATTCTATGATTCTATGATAGCAGGCGTGGAATTGAATTTGCCTTTTATTTGGGTTATCATGGCAACTCCTGTAAGTCTGCATCTAATTGTGAATTAGCATTTCCTGTGTAGTCTGCCTCTTTTTCTTTTTTTTTTTTTTTTCTGTGCACAGCAGTGTGATTGAGAAATAGGTGCAGTTACTAATTTGAAGGTATGTTTTTATGGTGAAAGGAAAAATGCAATAGTATTTGTGTGTCAGGTCTCAGTTTGCATCCTGAGAACAATTCCTATGTGGACATGAACAGTGGGTGATGGTATATGGATGATTATTTTGTCTGTCTTGGAGCTCCTCTGGTGCTGGCTCTGTTCAGTGTTTTGTCAGCATGTAAAAACTTCACATGGGTTATGGAAAACATAATTCTGATGAGCTTTGTAAAAGAACCAATATACCTGTTTTTCTGTTGTTTCAGGCTTGACCATTAGCTTCCTCTAGCCATCCTTCACATTTCTGACAACAAACAGAAACCCCAAATGTAGCAGCTTGGTTTTGCTTAGCCAGGCAACTTTCATTACACCTGGCAGAGCATGAAATCATGCAGCAAGGTTCTTGATGTTGACTCTCTGTAGCTGAATTTGGAGAACAAGCCGATGACAACTCTTCGCTAGTGTATTTGAGTTTCTTCAGAACATGTCAGCACAGCAGGTAGCTGTTACCATTTAGCTTTGGCCAGTGACAATTTCAATAGTTAACAGGACATTTTAGGCAAAATGAAAACAACAGAGGGTGCAGTGCTAAGAAAAAAGTTGTATTGGTCTCATAAGTTGTTTGGATACTGTCAGTGTTCCGGGATTAAAAATATCCTGAAGTACCAAAGTTCCAATATAGAGTGCAAAGCTGTCAGAATATGTTATGAGAAAGACAGGAAATTTCTGTTGTCAGTGAGAGCCCCTGGCTTTTATTATTACAATTGAAAAGCATTTCTGCATCATACACAATATTACTAATAATTGCTCATCGTTCGGGGTTGTAGTAGTGGAGTTGCTTCAAGGAACACAGAGTCATCGTACACCATGGTGTAATTGATAATAAAGATGTGCTGACTTAAAGGAAAAGGCTTTCCTTGTTATACACTGACATTTTACTTCTGAAATCTGCTTTAAGAAAAAGATTTCAGTTTATTTACTGATGTTTTAATGGATATTTGGTGTGTCAGTCCAGTTTTATGGCTCCTTTTGGCAACTATCACAGCTCAGTTGCTTCTGTATATGATCTGTGACCTTGATGAGGGCAACAGAGTGAATTACTGCTCTCGGATGTTTTTGCTTGGTTTAATAAAACACATTCTGCATTTGGATAATAATCTCCATAACAATAAATGCTTTTAATTAATTCCTTATTGTAAAACGTCATTAATATAACATTTTCCCTGGAAGACTGACACGATGCTTATCCTAGGAAACCTTATGCTCTTTCAGCATTTATCCATATGGGTGCCGTATTCTAGCTGTGTCTGTCTCGTGTGTGGAAGGTTGGACTTTTTTTACTCAGCAGCATTTGTTGGAGCTTCCCTTAATGAGTAGAAAAGCCCAGACCAGCAGCTCTTCTTGCTGCATCTATCCTTTCTATCAGCAGCTCAACTAGCAAATTCTTTTTTTTTTGTTTGTTTGTTTGCTTATTGTAAGCAGAAAGCTCATGAGACCGGTTTAGAAAAATGACAGAGAACTCTGAGAGGAAGGATTCCAGTTTATATATTCCTTCAAAAAAGCATTTTTTTCTAAAGCAGTGATCTGGCTAGAGTTAATACTTCAATAGCTAACACATCTTTTTATTCTAGAAAATGTTATTCTTCACTAAACAGAGTGATTCTTTGTACATCCTCTGGCTGGTCAGTGAGTCCCGTAGAGCCAAACAGGAGGCAGAGAGTTGTTCTAATGATATCCAGTCGAATACTATTTTCACTGTAGGAGGAGAGATAAAGTGTTTGAGACCCAGCACAGATATGTATAAGCAAATTTGGTTGTCACTGTATGTCTGTACAAGCTATAGAAGCTGGCCTTTTTTGCTTGATGTCGTATTAGTAATTCATGCCAGTTGGCTCTGCTTTGTTGATGTCAGTGTCATCATCATCTTCTGGCGCGTTCTTTGCTGCTGTATACGGAGAAGACCTTGTATATTAACGTTAATGACTCTGTGGTGTTGTCACTGAAAACGGGACTGGTTACCTGCCTCCCGTTGACTCGGGCTGCCTTCACAGCTTCTGTGGATACGTACCTGTGCTACATGTAGGATATTCTTCAAAGTATTTTTCCAGTCTGTCTGGAGGCTGACAAAAAACACAATCTCACGTGCGTGTGCAGGCATAGATAGTTACGACATCGCTTTAATATGAAGGTTATGCTGCCTAATATAGTTTTCTTATCCTCTCAGCTTTAAAATATAGCTGCAAACTGCAGAAGCCTCTGTTTCCAACAGCCTGCGTTAACAGTCTGCAGTAACAGTCTCTCAGTATTGAACTGGTTCGGTAGCTTTGAAATTCCCAGAGTTGGGGGGTTCTATGTGCAATATTTTATTTTTTTGTTTGTTTTATGCTCAGCTGAGCTAGATGCTGAACATGCACAGAAGGTTTTGGACATGGAGCACACCCAGCAGATGAAGCTAAAGGAACGTCAGAAGTTCTTTGAAGAAGCCTTCCAGCAGGACATGGAGCAATACCTTTCTACAGGATACTTGCAGATAGCAGAGAGGCGAGGCAAGTTTTAAAACCCCTTCTGTATAATCCACAACCTCATGACTTCGAGAACGTTGTTCAGGGGTCAGAGTCAGCAACAATTTCAGTGCTTACAGCTGAGCCATTGCAATGTCTAAATTCTTCCTTGGTGGAATTGAAACTTTAGATAACCTCTTTACACAAACTTTGGGTTCCAGGGGAACTTGACAACTTAGAAAATCAATCAGACTCTCTGCTAGTTGTCTGAGGAAGTACAAAGCACTGGAGCACCTCTGGAACAGCACTTCTCTCTGCAGCTGAAGAGTGCATCCATATCTGTCCACTAGAGTTCCAAAGCCTGGGCTTGTCACCTGCCAAGGGATTGCCTCAGAAAAATTTTAAAAGTGCAGCTGAAAGCTCAGTGTTGTATTTCAAAACAGTTCCCAGGTGGTAGCTATTTCTGTTGTCTATGTAACGGACAGAACGTGTGATCAGGACATGGGAGATCAGATTAAGCTCTCTCCTTCTTATGAGATGACTCAGGTCTGGCATCTCCTGACTAGTTAAAGCACAAGAATGCCGTAGACTACAGACACTTCTGTGTGGGAGGTCCCCATCTGTTGGGCCAAAACTTAGGGATTTTAAGAAAGAAAGCAAGTGGGAGATTACATCACTCATGGCAGGAGAAAATTTAGAGATTCTGTCCCTGCTCCAAGACCAGTTCACAGTCATTTGTAATGTCGGAGCAGGGGATATAATGCGATGTTTCCATATCTCTGTGTGAGTCCTATAAATGCTCCTCTGCAAGATGCTCTAGAGAGGTTGCTAGGACAGCTGCCTTAGAAGCGGGATATGTAAGTTTTAAATTCCTTTGGTCTAGGAAGGAATTGAATTTGGCTCTTCTCATTTCTCTGTGTGTGTAGACCACTTAGGCTAAAAGTGGGCGCTGTCGCTGGCTAGTTAGTACTGGATACATGGCTCTGTTAGAGGGTTAGAATACCTCACTTTCTGAACTTCAGCTTTGCAGTGTAGTGCAGAACCCACATGTATCAAGAGAAACATTTTAATGAAAGATTTAATCATGCAGCTGTAGTATATTTGGCAGAAATAACAACAGTCAAATGATAGGATTTTGTCTCAGTTCACATACAAAGTATTTTAATAGGGTAAGTATTAAATTTAGATAAACCATTAAACTGTTTATTATAATATTTGATGTTATACATGCAGCAACTGGACTTAAATCTGAGTACCCCTGAATTTGCTTGTTCTGTTTGTATGCTTTATTGTTTAAGGAAGAAGATACTCATTCACGTATTTAATTCGCTTGTGAATTGTCTATATAATATTAACAATAATAAGTAGTTTTCTTGAGTAATTAATAATGTGAAATCCATGTGCTGAGAGAAGGTATTGGGCATCAGTCTAGGTTTTTACATACTACTGTGATTTATTAGACTGATTGAATGAGGAAGAAGACTGGCTGCTCTCTGTTAACATTAATGCTAATTTCTGAATTTTCCTGTCCCCTTGTGTATTGACATTCAGTGATCGTGTGTTTTAATGTGTTAGTTTTTGTCTAAAAAGACTTCTAGTTGACAGGATTGGAAAAGGAGTCTTACAAAATTGAAAGTTTCAGTCTTTGCCCCTGAGACCCATCCTAGCATATTTCTGACAATGCTCTTGCTATAAACGCTGTTGCTAAAAATGTTTTCTTTTACAAAAAAACTGTAATGGACATTAGTTTCCCAACCAAGATTGCAGAGAGTACTCTTGGATTTGGGCTGATATTGCTGCTGAGCAGCTCGTGTGGGTCTACTCCTTCCACATCTAGTTGAATTATTACTAACGCATACAATTCTGGCGGCTATCGAAGCCTTTATAGGAAATACCATTGTGTAGCTGATTGATTGTCAGTTTTGTCATTGCACTATTTTTACTACAGAGCCGATTGGAAGTATGTCTTCCATGGAGGTGAATGTGGACATGCTGGAACAGATGGACCTAATGGACATGTCTGACCAAGAAGCACTCGATGTCTTTTTAAACTCAGGAGGCGAAGACAATAATATGCTTTCTCCCATGCTTGGTATGATACTAGTGATGACAGTGTGCTTAGAGACAAAGCGATAAATCCTCCAGAATTGCTCTAATTTGTAATGGATGATGTTATCCCGTAAGACATTACACTTTAAATAGAATGAATATTTTTCATTAGTGGTTTTTAAAACATGAACATTCAGTTTGCAGTACAAGAGAGCTTGCTGCAAAACTACTTGCTATTTCTGGACTGGCTCTTTCTTCTGGTTGCTACAGCTTCATGTTGTATTTTGCACGGGATGGATAGGTGATGTTACGTACTGCTTTTAAGGTGCATTTTTCCCAGCATAACGTTAGTAGAGGACATTTTAACAAACATCAACAGAAAGCTGATGGTAAATTAGGGTTTTATTTCTAAGAATGCTTGAAGTAAATTTGAACCCGTTCTGTAGTGTAAGATCTTCAGTGAGGGATACTCAGAGATGTGGTTCAACCCAGCAGTTCTTATATATAAAACATGACCATATTCTGGAAGCTTCTGAATAGCGATTCTGATACTGCAGCTCTTTCATGTAGCCTTCATACTGCTAGTGATGTTAGTTAAATTGGATTAAATTAATCTTAATCCAAAATTTTGTTTACGTGTTCTGATGAACAAAACCAGATTTATGTTTTGGCAAGTTGCAGCATCATGAGGGATCTGCTTAAAGCAGGGAATTAGTAGTACTGGATTTTTATCCACTAGGGAAGTGTGCTTTTTAAATTGAACACACAGTAGCCAAGGCATACTTGACTACTAAAGGTTTTTGAGTCTTATTGCAAAAACTCAATTCAGATGGCTGGTTTGGGATAGGCATCCAATTCATGCATTATTGAAACTGTTTGAGCATGCAGGTAATTACAGAACCTAGGACTGTTTTCCCCTTGCTGGGTCTTGGCACATGTTGGACCAAGAACAACAAACGAACAGTGTTAGCTGGATTATATAAGGAAGAGTAGAAACTACTAGGTGTGGTACTTTTTTCCTAAATACATGTAAAACTTCCTGACCTTTGAAAAAACTTTATAATTTATTTTGTGCGGTAACATAAGTATTACAGTGTGTATGCGTAGATTAGTGTATATGTGCACTATACCAGTGATGTAATGTTCCAGCACTGTAACCTCAAGGCAGAGGTTGGACAGCCTTGCGGAAGACTTGCTCCTCTATCGTTACTACTACTACAGTGTAACAGCCTTCTTCCTGCTGGGGTTCCAGAGGATTCATTTCCCTCTGAATTAGAAGGGATTTTTGTGCTCTCCTCAAGGGCCTTGCACCCTAGTGTCAGCCAAATATACCACAGTCTTCATACTGAGAAAAATTAGATGACTTACTTAAAGATACTCTTCATTTTGCTGTCAGTGGAAAACTCTGTTGGTCAGGGCAAGGTTTGTTTCACGATTTTACTGAACACCACAGAATACAGGTAAGTCATTTTAGTAACTGGTAAAAATTAAAATCAGCTCAAGAAAAATTTTTTCAAATTTTTCTTGCTATAAATGTTGCCAGATTATGGGCATTGTTTTTGCAACATTTCATGACGGTCAGTAAGTTGAACTGAAAACTTCACTCGCCTCTGCCACTCCAGAAGACTCCTCCTCTGTGTGTATTGTGTAAATTAAATCTAATGCATGCTGGTGTGCACAACATAAGGACAAGTGTCTTTAAAAACCTCTTCCTTGTGTCACTTGTGTTCAGTATAAATTCCTGTAGTACCTGAGGAAGCAGCTCAGTAGCGTTGCTAGACATCCCAGACTAACGGTTGGAGTGGCGGGGTGTTTTCAGTCCTGTCGGGTTGGTCGGCTGTCAGAGTTGTGAATGCTGTACCAGATGTTCATCAACTTGTGTTTAAAGTGGAGACCTCCTGAGGACACACTTGCCCCTGGAGTCCATGGGTCCCAGAGAGGCTAAAACAAGATCATCTACGGGGCTATCTGCTGTCCAAGTTTAGGTCTAGAATTTAGGATTGCAGCGAGTTAGGGCAAGAAATGTGCTTGAGCAAGAGTGTCTAGTACAACACGCTTCTGTTGCCTCCCGATGTTGTTAGGGTTGTTTTCCTGTTAAAATTTAACTGATCTACTTGGCAAGACAATGGGGACCAGTTGTAGGGCAAGGTAGCGTGCGCTGCTCTGCAAACAGCCTTAGCAGAAGTAAAGTGTGGTGATCGGCTCATTTCCATCCAACTCTCTTGAAACATTTTTTTTATAAAATCCCACAGGATTTTTAAGAGTATTTTCTCACTAAGGTTACTCAGTGCTGAAGCTCGGTGCCCAAACTATAGTTCGGTACAGTAACAGAAGGAAACATACACACCACCGGAAACAGATTGTGGCTTACATTTCAGATCAACTTCAGAAAAGCCAAAAGGCAGCTTTGTGTTTTGGGAGGGGTTTGTTTTTTTTTTTTTACGGTATTTTGTAAAAGAAGCAAACAGTTTGAATGCAACTTGTTAACCAACACTGAGTTCAGTTAATATACGGACTCAGTTCACGTGCTGAGCCACAGCTTGATTTTTTTGTTGTTGTTGTTTTCCCAACTATAAGGGCCTGACTCCAGCACCTACGTGAATGAGATAAGTCTTCAGGTTCCGAGCCAGTCTGAATTGCGACAGAAGCTGTCTTTGCTGTCATCGACCTGTACCGATTCGGCCAGCCAAGATGCAAGTGAGGGAGAGTCTCCAGTTATTCAGTCTGATGAAGAGGAAGTTCAAGTGGACACTGCTCTCGCTGCTGTAACTGAAAGAAAGGGTGCTTCAGATGTTAGTGACGAAAGTGACTCTCAAACTATTTGAATCCTAAAACCATATCCTTTAAGAATGACTTCCGAATGAATGAACAATGAATGAAGAGCTTGCCTGTGTAACAATTTGCTAACCAAGCGTAACAGCCAGATCTTTTTACTTAGTACTACAGCCTTTTTACAAAATTGCCAGACATGTGGAGGTTGGTTTTTAAAAAAAAAAAAAAAAAAAGATGCCTAAAGCACACACACTTTAACAGTAGTCTTGGGGCTCAGGGGAGCAGTAAAACTTTTGTATATACTATGTATAAGAGAACTAAAGGGGAAAGAGACAAGTTACTTTGACCACTAACCTTTAAATGGCTGATTGGAGGTACTTAAACTTGATGTGTAATGCTGAACCCAGACTGTTCCTTGCATGTTTTCAACTGCTGCAACTGAAGATTTAGGATCCAAAATGAAAAGCTATTTTCTACTCTTTATTACCTACTGTCTGTCTACTGCCTTTGTCTACTAATGCAGCAGTGTCTACTCTCTCACACTTCTTATTCAGGACCAACTTAGTTATTGTAGGTGTTAAAGAGAAAAAAGAAAATGAAAAGGAGGAGAGATGCGTATTGAATTGTTACACTCCTCATGGAGCAGCTACCTTAGCACTGTATAAACTTACTCCTCTTTCGAGATAAAATAAAGTATTTCTATCCCAACCATGTCTTTTACTTGATTACCCCAATATTTTATCCATGACAGTAAACAGAGGAGACTAATTCAGGAAAAGGTTGTTATTTATACTGAGCACCAGTGTAATTTAGTTTGCCATCGTAACATCTGTTTGACCACACGGAGGCAAGCCAGCAATTTAAAAGAAATAAACCTGAATGAATTCTAAATTAAGTGTGTACCTTTTATAAACCTTAGGGCCTATAGCCATCACCATCTTACTGCCATATTTTTCTGCAGTCATTTTTCTCTCTGAATGTGAGGTCTGAACATGTCTAACACCTGTTTCTTGTCAAGTCTCACACTCTGTTTGCAGGGATCTGCTCTCCTTGGAGAAGGCTCCTGGCTCCTGCTCTTCATGCACGGGGGGAAGGAATGTAATCAGAAACAGCGTAAGTAAAAGGCTGAGGTGTGAAGAAGATCCCTTCAGCAACCCTGCCCCGACAAAGCTAAGGGTTGGGAATGAGGCACCTCCTGCTGCTAGCCAGCTGGGAAGTGGCCGCTTTCCTTAAGGATTCATTCTTTCTCCTGTTACCTGACAAAGTGTTAGACAAAGTGTTGTCTAACCCCTCTCTGGGAAATGAAAGCTAGAAGCTCTCTGCCTACAATCAGTTATTTACTATTTAGCAAGGGCTCTGGTGGAAGAAATTGTTCTTGAGGGAGCTTACTTTACTCACTCACTTTCCAGAAGACAGACAAAATGTCAAAAAAGTTTTGTTTTTTTATTAAACCTCGTAGTACAAACCTGGAAAGTAAACAAAAAACTGGCAATAAACAACATGAAGTCTTTCCTTACAAGGAAAGAGAGCAGAGCAGCGCTAATAAATTAAATGTCAAACTGTAAGCCATAGTCAGAAGTTTACTGTCAAGAGGGAAAAGTACACAGCAAGGCCATAAAAACCAGACAACCACATTTGAAAACACTTGACTCTGTTTATGTTATTGTTAAATATTCCAAAACAGTTCAGTCTTCTGCAACAACAACCAACAAATCGTATTATAGGACTTTCCTGACAGTCACCACTGGCAAGCTCAGTGCAATATGGGTAGCTACGGTATTGTTGAATTCAATTACGAAACAAAACAGTTTGTGAAAACATTTTCCCTTTTTTATTCCACACATACTGTACACACAACCAGAAAAGGGCAACAGCTACTCCATTATTATTTTTTGTTGTTGTTCAGTGATGTAAGCAGCACTTATAAATGTTACAAGAAAAACCCTGTAAGCATCCAATCCAACCGATGAAGAAAGTGAAACGTAAGGCTTTTCTTCATCTTGTCTCTTCGCCATCCCTCCCCCCACCCCAAGAAAAAGGCTCAAGTATTTAAAAAAATTTACAG
>WHYT01016857.1:235414-252303 GCA_009806455.1 Tetrax tetrax | reverse complement strand
TAGTGATGTGCTGGTAAAAAGAGAACATACTCCAAATCTCCTCCTTTTGCCTACAGTTAGGAAACGAAGTCCATCTTCAGCTGCCATAACCTCCGAAAGAAAGTGTGTATTCTCCAATTTAAAAAATTACAAAACTCATCTTGCTGTGACAGAATAAAAGACAGCCAAAGTAAAGCAATTTCTTTCAAGTTTTTGTCTCCTATCCCTTTTCTCTCTAGAAAAATCTGCTCACATGACTGTAGAACAAATTATAAAACACATCAAACTTTAACCTATTCAAAAAATGGGTTAAAAGCCTTTTTTCACAGTTACCAAAAAGGCTTTTTATTTTTTCAGCCATAGGGACAATACAAATTAATATTTTATCAGCCCCTTGCCGGTTTTAAAACAGTGAACATACGGCAGTTTAAAAAAATCAGACTGCTAGATCTATCTATTCTAAGTACAAAAAAAAATTCAACAGTTTAATGCTAAAACAAAATTAGTTCTCTAAAACCAGAAGAAAATCTTCTTTAGAGCTAGTGCAAAGACAGCTTGTATTCTACAGCAAGTACTCCAAACTATGGTATAATAATTACAAAAAATATATATAAATTGACAAAATGAGAGTGTTGGCATCTTCAGGATTAACTTGAAGCACTTTTGGATGAACTGGAGGATGAAAGCCTAGATGATGGCACGTCAACTGTCGCTCGCTTACGAGGTCCTCTTTTTGGTGTAGGCTTGCTGATACAGTTCTCAATGCTGCCATTTTTACCAGATACTTTTCCACAGATTTGATTGACTAGACTGATTATTTGTTCCTGTTCAGGAAGTGGGAAAAACAAAACACAAATTAGCATCTGCTCTTTGTCCAGTCACTTCTCATGGACAGAGATGTAGTGCCCCCCTTCTTGACTGAAAGCACCTAACTGGGAGAAAAAAAAATAAAAAATAAAAAAAATCACTATATTTGCAAACTGTGCAGAAGCTTGGCTCATATTCTGCTTATTCACACCCAGGAGCTTGGCAACAAGTACTGTGTAGGAGTCCAAATACTGGCCCTTGCTGAAGATTCTCCCCCCCCAGACTTAAAGGCAGCAATTGGCAGAACCAGAAAGGTCTGAGCTCTGGCCACTGAGCAAGAATGAAAAAGCTGGGCTGCAAGGTTACTTCAGTGGGGTCTGAAGTGTTCCTCAGATACAATGTAAAGCCCACTGCTGAACAAAGGTGTAATGCCATAAATTTAAATAGACAGTGACATTACTTATAACTTACTGTTTACTAAGTATTTCTTTAATATTTAAGAAAAATATTCCACTTTTTTCCTCGTGACAGTGTTGTCATTGGTTACGGGATGCCACTTTAATTTAATGCTTTTTAGAGTCTCTGGGTGTCCAGGCACTCTGAGCCCCCGCGTAGAGAAAGCCGGCTTGCTGCCACGCAGAAAAGGGGCTACTGGTCCATGGCACCGTGATGAGCAAGAGCCAGGAGTCCTTGAACTGCACATCAGTGTCCTGGCTACAGCGCCGCTCCTAATTCCATTACATTCAGGGATTTGATGGTCTGGGGTAGGGGGGGGCGGGGGAGGGGGAGATTTTTCTGAACTGGCTGTCACATCCCGGTAAGAATGCTGAGAAGTTATTTTTGTGCAAAGTTGAAACAGCCTCTTAATTAAGTCTACCTAACAGTTAAACAGATGTAACAAATAGCATTTGACATACAGGTTCTCTCTCCCCCCATTCACAGCCCTCCATAAAAACTATGTAAGAATAACCAGGCATGCAGTTAGAATCTTCCAGAAACGTAGAAGCTTTGTGACATTTTTTTATATTTGAAAAAACTTCATCATCATCCTGTGTTGAATGAGAGGTTTTCCTGCCTTTCCCCACGCAGCCTAAAATAATCTACTTCGTAGTTACAAAACCTAGCAAAAATAATTATTCTATGTGATTCTGCTAAAAAGAGTGGCTTTGAAAAACCTCAACAGAATTAACAGATCTGTGAAAACATAAGATGTAAGGGACTGAATATTCTCAAAAATAAGAGAAATACATTAAAATTTCTGAATATCTTCCTGAAACTTCTCAGTGTTTATTGCATTACAAAGGCAGTTTCACTGTTGTCTGGGTTTCTTAGGTTGTTCTTGTTTCTATCTGCTGTACCTGACACCACTACAGAGCCTACAATTAAAAATTAACAAAGCCTCAAGGGCATCACCTGCCCCAGACTTGCTTTGACCTTTTGGGATTTTTCCTCTACGCACGTACATCAGAAACTGTTGAGAGGCCCATCACAAAAAGCTACTCGTACCAGCACTGAAAGCTGATTTTGTAATTTCTCTCACTGCTTCACAGCTCGGGCTAACAGGGAAATGCTCCCCCCCACTCTGTTCCCCCCTATCCCCTCGCATGTGCTGGCTGCCCACAAATGGAGCGACGTAGGCAGGGGGAGAGGCGTTACTGGACCGTACTGCAGCGCAGCATTAGCCCCGAACCCAGGCACAGTCCTAGCTCACAGACCAGCTCGAGGTCTGTGATTATTCACTGGCACATTGAGCCAGCTCTCATCTATGTGCGCTCTGCAAGTTGGCCTTAAAAAGTTCAGGCAGGACTGGAGTAAGTCAGCGTGAACTTTCAGTTACCAACAGAGAGAACTTATCCTAAAGCACAGAAGTTACAACAAGTTAACCAGTGGTAGCATGGCCTCATGTTCCACAGCATCCCAAAGCATCAAATGGCCCCTCTGTTCTGTAACACACATTCATGCCGTTTATGCGTCAGGCTTCACCTTTGTAATCACGTTTCCCTCTATTTCTTTTCCTTGGCTCATAATAAAGTGCCTTCTCCCCACACCAAAAAAAACCCCAAACAGCAAGGCACAGTCCCCTGAGGTCGCAGGAGGACAAAGGCAGAGCTAAGTCTAGTTTCAAGGTTTCGGTACCAAAGCTCACTGGCATCCCAAAGCTGTTTTGTACAGACCTCATCGTAACGGTACATCATTTTCAGTCCCCGACAAGACTTCTGTTTTTCCACGTGTCGCAGGGCACACTCCAAGCAGAAGACAACATTTTCATTCTCCTGTACGACCTGTAATAATGCAGAGGCGGGGTAGGGAGAGAAGTGCAGTAAGCTCCAAAGTGTAGCCGTGTTACACCCAGAGTATTTCCCGTTGCAATGTGTGGATTATTAAACCTGTATTTTGCTACAGCTTAGTGGAAGGAGGCATAAGCAGGAGGCACTCTGCACTGTGAAATGGTTCAGAATGTGTAAGAAATAGAAAGCACGTATCCTTTCTTGAGTGCTAATGTTGGCAAATACTGACAATTTTTTTTTTTAAATCACCAATAGTAATGAGAGCCAAATAAAAATAATGATATATGCATAAAGTTTTATTAGTATTTAATATGTAGCCTAAAGATTTCCTGAAAGCAGCTGTTTCCCATTACTTTAAATGCTGTCTTGAATAAGGATAAAATCAGAAGCTTAGCCCCAGGATTCCTCAGCTACTGTCTCAGGCAGCAGGGATCACATTTGCTCAGCTGGCTACCGGCCAAGTCTGCACATTCAGCTTGGAATTTGACAACCAAGTTGACTTTTTGTCCCTTATTACTGTTAAGAATGACAAGGAAAAATCCTTCCCTTGATTACACTTACCCCAGAGCAAATGGACCAGAATTAAGGTGTTGGTTGGTTGGTTGGTTTTTTAAACAAACTCATTTTAAAGTTACTTCAAACTAGTCCTGCTTAAACATGTCTTAGCTGCTCCATGTTCTAAAGACATGTTTAAACTCAGCATTTGCTCTCCTAGGGAGGGAAACAGCTACATCTCATCATTTAACAGTTGCATTTTATTTCCATCAAAAACCCAACATTTATAACCAAAAAAAACCTGAAAGATGACAGGAAAAAAGGACTGAATATGGACTCACACACACTGCATTATGTTTATTTAAATATCTGATCTTGGAATTAGGTGGTACGTAAGGTCGTGGGAGGGGCTTTTGGTATTTTTAATGAAATTGCTGTATTTCTAGGAATTCTGCCTACAGCTAAAAACCTGGAAGTGTCACCACAGTGGTTTGGACACCTTCAAAAGCCAGTAGACCATTACTTCCAAGAAGAGAGCAAGTTAATGGGCATGACTTCTGTTTTTGAGCAGACAGGTTGGCAAACAGCATCTTAGCTTGATAGATAGGATACATCTACCCTGCCATTTGGCTTGCGGGGAAACTGTCGCAGCGCGGGCTGTAGCTGCACGCCCACAACTCAGGGCACTTATTTAAGTTGCTAGCCCATCCCAAGAACTGTTCTGCCGTCACTTGCTGCCACTGGCAATCTGCAGGTATCTGTGTTTCCCCTCCTCGTGCAATGCAGACATACTTGCAGGCATCCCAGAGCGGCTGAGTCACTAGTTTATCCCTTCCTTACAGGGGGAGGGAAGCTAGCTGACGCTAACTGTGGTCTTCTCTCACCACTGCCCAAGGTGGTAAACGTTCTGACGCAAACCAAATCAACATCTCTGCGTCTTGCGTGGAGCGCATGAGACGACTCCATAGTCACGTGCTCTCTCTCAAGTGCTTACAGTCCATTACCATACGTTAGAACTTGTGTTAGAACAGCGTCCCAGGAGTGGCAAAGGATTTTACTCACCATGGAAAGGTAGCACAGGTGCTGACAAATCTGACATCTCCTCTCTGACGTTTCTAACTGCAACCACTTTCGAGGCTTTTTCTTTCCATCCATCCCTGTGCTGCTGCTGTCGTGGCTGCCATAGCGCGCTGAAGAATGGAGACCTGCCTCGTAAAGCTGCCGCCGCTGCCTCAGCTCTGTGTCCCTGTGAACGTTTTATGCAATTAGACATTGGCATCGCCTCATACCACCACAAAGCCACGTATACAATCACCCTTTACCACAATCATCACTGAAACCTTAGCTCCACACAGCAAAGCCCTGAGTGTTGCTGGAGGTTGGTGCCATTCCCTACGCATGGTGAGAGACAGCCAGCACCACAGAAACGCTGCCTAATTGCAAGAGCTGTCTCCGGATTTTAACAGCGACCACTGTATCAAGCCAGTGGTTCTCAAACTGCTCCACAGAGAACTGGGGACTGCTGAGCACTTCCTGGAGGTCGATGGTTGCTCAGGGCCACGTGGAGAGTTGGGAGATGTGGCTAACATGACTGTCATTCCTGAAGTTGCCAAAAGCCACCTTGAGGAGGAGGAGCCGTTGCTGTCAGCAGTAACAGAGCCACCTTCATCAGGAGGCAAAGATGAACCAAGGACCTGCTGCCGTGAGGTGCTTCAGGCAGGAAAAGGGGAGCAGGGCAAGTGATTGTGCCAAAAGACGAAGATCTTGCTGTACACCCGGGGGAAAAAGAAGGAGATGTCAATTAAGAGTGAAGACTAAGCCTTCCAGCCGCCCTTCACCCACGGCATCCACGAGGTGGACAATGCTTCCTATGCTGAATGATACAGCATGAGGAGAGCAGGTCGTGTTGGAGCTGAGAGGAACACAGCAAGTGT
Organism: Tetrax tetrax; assembly: GCA_009806455.1. NCBI lineage: Eukaryota > Metazoa > Chordata > Aves > Otidiformes > Otididae > Tetrax > Tetrax tetrax. The sequence goes on along the minus strand of WHYT01016857.1, from coordinate 246,800 downwards.
GGAGTGAGCTGAGCAGATGGAAGGGAAGAATAAAAAAGCTCACCACCAGACACGGTTGAAGGTGGGTGGAGAGCCAAGCTAAGCAAATGGCATAGGCAAACTGAGCAACCAAAGCAGATCAGGAGAGGAGACAGGAAAAGACACAGAACAAACAAGCAAAACAAAAAAAAAAAGGGGAAAAAATAATATAGTACAGTGTTGCACTTTGGTTGGGGTTTTTTTCAGGTTTTGTTGTTTGGGATTTTGTTTCACATAAGCAGTCACAGGAAGGGCTGATATCCTCCAGAGAATTCCAACCTAAGCATAAGAACAAGTTTGAGAACCACTCTGATAGAGGTCGATGTGATGGTCTAACAGCAAGCACCAACATTTCTGTTTCACCTTTCGCACTTGCAGACTTTTCATCTTCAAGGAAAAAAAAAAAAATGCACTTGGAAGTGATTATTCCCACAGGGGAACCAGCTGCAGGTAAAGCAGTCAGCACACCTCTGTATTTCTTTTTCAACACTAAAACAACACATGGGCTGTTTTCCCCTTCAATATGTCACTGGAAATTTTCCAAATGAACATGCTAGTTAGTTAAATACAGTCTGTAGATTCCATTCATCAAAACTTTCTTGACATCTCGAGTACCAGTTGTCACAAACTTGAAAGATAGGTAGCAACTACATGGTAGGGAACAAAAGAGAAGATCATTACACAGGAAGCCAGGCAACATTATATATATATATTTTTTTAACCTATCTGAAGAGAAACCCTGAACACGTTTCCTTAAAACTGGAGAGAAAAAGTAGTGTGAAATTTTTGTTTCTTTAAAACGTTCAAGTTCTAATGCAAGATGCGTTAGCACTCATGCATAAGCTGCTCACTTGATGCTGAAGACAAGGGTTCCTGGTGCAAAACCCACCACAGACATGGATTGACAGTGGCTGCTGATGCCAAGAGGCTAAAAAAACTGAAGAAAAGCATTTAACCACTTGGCACCATGTAGCTCACCTAACGCATCAGGAAATCTTGACTCTCAGCACCAAGAATCAGCAAAATAAAAACCCAAGGCAAACTGTAGTTTTAATGCTTTGATGGTGCCCGAAGTAGGGAATTCTTAGAGTAAGACATCCTAACCACGGGCACCGTCACATCAGATACAGCCAAGGAAACTGCTTCTTCCACATGTGGCTGTCTTCAAGTATGTTTGCTGGGCTTTTGCTTGGTTAAGCAGCTGAAAGACACGCGTCTCAAATGGTTACTTACGCCGTCCACCTCTGCAGTCTGTCAATGAAAACAAAATAGGTACAACACGCCCCCAATTCGTTACCTGAGCTCTCCAAGAAGTGATGATATCGTACTCAGAGTCGGTCCATTTTCCTTTTTTGCTTCTGCTGTTGCAATCTGATAAAGCAACTTTTCCATTGAAAATGGTTTGGCTATACGTCGTCTCTTCATTTCCTGGGACAGAAATTGCCAAATTAATTCTTAAGCAAATTAAAAAATAAAACGTTATGAAGAATTAATTCAATGGAGCAAAAAGTAGCCTTTTAAACCAACAAAAAGTAAGACCTTTCTACAGTCTGAATTAAACAACATATTTATGTTTCTAACTTACATCCAGCACCTAACTTCACATTGAAATGCTGATGATAAATCAGTCCTTTCAGTGGAAAACCAGGTACCCAACTGTTCTGCTGAATTTGGTCCTTCCTGTTGAAAGGACTATAAAAGAAGATTTTCTGCATGTGCTGGAGGTGAACTATTGCCAGAGAAAAAACCTCAAAAACATAAACCAAACTCAAGCTTTCTTGGAGAATACCCTAGTGCCTGTAATATCTAACACTTTGTTTTCTTTCAAAGTCACCAGTAGAGAGCCAAAAAAGTATCTGCACCGCATGATAGCATAAATGCTAGGAAATCAATCGGTATGCTATCTTTTCTTCATATGCTTTACTGTGAAATTTAATGCAGAGGAAAGACAGGCAAAATCTGCATATACAAAGAGAATGAAGCAAAATGCAAACACTCCAGTGCCACCACATTTCTGGTGTACTCTTTTTTCAAAAAAAGAAAATTAAACTGTGGAAACAGTGGAAAACGGTGGAAAAGACAAGGACAGGAGAGATGTCAAGAGAATGAGAAAAATAAAAAGATGGATGCCCAAACATAGATTAGCATGCAGTTCACTGAAGTGGAAGAACCAACAAACACCTCAAAATTATCTCCCTAAAAATTATCCTTTCCTGTGGAGACCAAGAGGAGTAACCCAATCACTTGGCTCAGTAATACACTACTGGCACTCTCAGCCATCCAGTAAGGTCTGGTATTCTGACCTGCATGAAGCCCAGGACTGCTGTTATTTTGCATCTTTCAAAACAACAAAAAGGTAACAACTAGAAAACAGGAAGATGTCAGGGCAAAGCAACAACAGGCAAAAGAGGGGGTTTCAGTTCTGTTCAGTTTTGCCCATTAGCAGTTCCTCTCTGTCAGCTTTTAAAGCTACATCTTTTGTTCCTGTCAATACAAACCGACTGATTATGATAGCTTAAACTCTTGATAATGCTTACGTAGGCAAATTCCTTGATTTACTGTGTAGCTGGGAAGTCCAGAGTTTTCCCAGTGTCTGAAGAGGTATGTTTTGTTTTACAGAGTCAGAGAGTTTTCAAATGACACTAACACTGGGGTGTAACGTGAGGGTGCCATTTTGTTTAGATGTTAAGCCCACCAAATACCTACTCAGCACAAACAAAACCGAAGATTCTTCTTTAACCTTAGTTTTTCTTCACTCTATTTTGTAACCCTAATTACTTGCTGTTGGTGTTTTTTTATCAGAACCAATATATCAAAGAATTCATCATTTTCAATAGCACTGATTGCATGCACTGAAGTGATAAATCATGAAAGGGCTTAGTAAATTTTGCTGATCAAAAAGCATTCGAAAGAGGGTCATAGGTAAAAAAAAGAACCTTCAGAAGGTTCTGCTGGAGTCTGCCTGGGTCAGAACAGCGGCAGTTTTAGGAGGGGTATGAAAAGTTTTGTAGCACATTGGATTTGCTTTCCATATTGTCTGAGGCTGTGTAAGAACAGCCACTCCAAGCCAGATCAAAATCCCGGCCAGGGAACAAACGCAGCCAGGATAAAAGGCCACAGTGGGTGGCTAGAGAAAAAAGCAAGGTTCACTCCTGCTTGCTGGTAGCTCAGCGACCTCCTCAGCCCCAGACAGGTCTGTGCTACGATGAGCATGACTCATTGGATCTGTGCATTTATCCAGATTTCCAAATCGATGCATGTTTTTCTCTTCCATACGGTACTGAAATATACAGATAAGTATTTTAAAATAGACTTTTGTTTGCTTTTGACCTGCTGCCTAATCATTTCTTTTAATGACATGTTTTCTGGTGTTATGAGAGATAGCGAACATTCATATTATAATTATCATCACCCTGCCACTTGTGATCCAATCTTACTATCGTATATGTCTCTAGGTCATTAATTTTCCAGGCTGAGTAGTCACTTACATTTAGTGCAGAGGCTAATTCATACCTTTAATCATCAATCTCTGCTGTGCTTTTTCTAGTTCCTCTATATTCTTTTTGCAATTAAGGACTCAGAATTGCACAAGTATTCAAGCCACGACCATACCAAGAGCCTACACAGTGCCACAGCGATGCTTCTGCTTTGTTCTCTATTCCCTCCTTGCAATTGCTAAAATTCAAGATTTTTTTAAAAAACTTCTCCAGAGTACTTGGCTGGCAGATCCACAGGAATACAAAGATCTCTTTTCTCAGTAGCAAGAGCTTGTTCAGAGCCCATCGCTGTGTCTGTCAAATTAGGATTTTTTTAATTTTTTTTTTAATCCTGAGTCATTTAAAATTTATCAACCCATTTTCTCACCCAGTTCACTCAGTATCATGAAATCTTACTCTGTAAGATCTCATAGATTTAATTTTTGCTGCCATTACCATTAATGTCCTCAGTATAAAGAATTAGTTTTGCTATTTACTTCCCTTTCCAGGTTATTTACAGGTATGCTGAAGTGTGCAAATTCCTTAGTGCAAATTCCTTTGTACAGAAAGTCTTAGTACAAATTCCTGAGGAACGCAGAAAGAGATCTCCCTCCATGATAAAACTGACCATTTGTTCCCATCCTCTGCTTCTCTTTAAACCAGCTATTTTTTTTTTGGTGCGTGAACATTCCCCCTCAACCCATGGCAGGTTACTTTCTTTAAGAGCATTTTCTCAGGAACCTTCCCAGAAGTCTTCCAGAAATGCTCAGACTCTGCCAACTGGATCTTTCTGGCCATACATCCTTCAAAAGTTTTGAGGCCTGGGGGCTGTGACCTTGATGAAAAAGCCACGTTGACTGCCCCTGTCTCATTCTTTTCTACTTTTTTTTTTTCTTTTGGCCTTTAGCAAGTTCTTCTTTGAAATCTCTTTTTGGTCTGCATTTGTGTGTATTCACATGCATCTTGCTAGACTGCTTGTTTTATTTGCACTTTCATCTTCTGGACACAAAAGGGATTTTTTGGTCTCATTTCAAACAGACTCCTTTCTGCTGGTGTTTAGCCAGGCGAAGTTTAGTGCAGGTTTGCCTTTTGAATTATTTTTTTTTTTTTTTTTTGCTAGGCAATGTGCATGTGTTGTGAGCCTCTAACATGGCATCTTTAAGCAATTCTATGCTGCACGCAAACACTTAACCCTTCTTTCTGCATTCCCAATTTAACAAGCTTTAACAAGCAAGGCTGTCTTTTGAAATGAAACACCACAGTAGTGGATATTTTGCGTTTTACTGCTCTTTCAAGGTTTTTAATCTCTGCTCACCATCACAGCACAGCTATTTGATAATGATGTTTTGAACTGGGCTCCACCATTGCTGAGAAGTGAGACAAGTGTTTCTTCTCATGTGGAATTCCTGACTAACACCTCCCTGAAGCTGTTTTGGTTCTGGCATGACACACCAACACAACAACTAGAAGAAGGAGACCAGCATTTCCCATTATTGTCGTATGTCCTGTCCTCGCAGCTTCTCCCATCTCCTTCAGTATAACACAGGCTACGTCTCTACACACCATCCAGTATTGGAGAAGCAGAAGGAGTGGACAAGCAAAGCGACAGAGTTGATGCTGAGGTTCCAAGCATCCACAGGACATGTGTGTGTAACACCAATGGCTTTACTTCACAGCAGTCTAGCCTGGTCCTGTGGCCACACCACCACCAGTGTTTGGAGGATATCAGGTGGTCTTCCAGAGTGCCTCTTCCCATTTGGTTTCATCTGAAAGCAACCCAGTTTGCTCAGGCTAAGACAGCTCTGTGACAGGAACTACGGAATGGTAACTGTGTGGTGTTTTAAAGGTATGTTCCTCACCCAAACTAGAACTTGGGAACGATACATATAAAGCACCTGCCAGCATCCTGGCTGGACAGTCAGAAGCACAGCGCTAATACTGTGCTTTCCCTATTTAGGACAGGAGCATCAGTGCACAGGGATTCTGTCACTGGTGACAGAGTTAAACCTGGCTTATTCGACCGCAATCAGAGCTGCTCCAACTGGATGACTAACTCCGTCTTTCCTATGTAGTTCTTCCTCTTGTATTACAGTAACAGCTGAGTCTCCTCTTTCCACCAAGTTTCTGGTAGGCTCTATACTACCAAAGCCCTCCTTTAAAAACAGATGTTCCTTCTTATTTCCAAATCTCTAGACCAGAGTGCATTCATTTAGCCGAATATTCTGTTTTCCTGTTTCCTAAATGAGTTTTACTGACTTTGCCCAATGCCTTATTCAAGGATATGGAGTTACCCCCTTTGCCATTCCAAACACAAACTCTTCCAGCACACCTGTAAACCTCCTCCTCATCCTTAGTTTAAAATTTCAAGAGCTCCTAGGGTGTTTTTTGAAAGCCAGCAACCTAGTCCCACATATGGTTTAGGTGAAACCTGTCTGTCCCTTTACACAGGCTTTATACAAACTCTTTTATTCCAACAATTATCCCAACTCCTTATAAACTGAAATCAATGCAATTTCAGATGCAGAATTTCATTTTTCCATATATTAAAGGAGATTGAGCAGTCATTCAATACAGAAATGAAACAACATTGTTTAGTCATATAAAGAGAGTCACTATAAAAAAATCAGGTCACAGTATCACAGAATGGAAACAAAGTTAATGTATCAAACAGCTGAAAACTGTCAATATTGCTGTTGAGAACAGACAGAAGGTACAGTTGTTTGTCAGAGAGTTCGTTAACAGTCCAAAAGGGGAATCTTGCTCGTTACACAGAACGTCTCACAACCTCTGAAAAGCACAATCCCGAACAGCCTTTGAAAATGGCAGAGTGCCTTCTCAAAGTGAAGGAATCAAGGAAGAATTTCCAAAGTTTAAAGGGAGTTAAGAACATAGGATACTTCGAGGACGGAAGAGAGGGAGGGGGGAAAAAAACCTAAATAAAAAAAAAGAAGGAAAAGAACAATGCAGTAGGTGTTTCCAGGGTTATTTTGATATAAACACATATCTGTGGTTCTTGCAAAGTTTGTGAGAGCTGTGAGTTCGATTTCCAAGGTAGGTTATCATAGACTGGAACGTGCTGGATTTGCAGTCAGCTTATATTTACCCAGTGCAAAGCTCTTAAAAATTAATCAAAAGAAATTGTTCTTCAGAATTTGAGGCACCAAGAAGAGCTTTTTAATTGCTGCATAGTGATTTCTGTTTCTTACAGGAGTGGCATTTTCACAATATCAAACAAGTGTTCAGTACAGAAATAAATACAGCAGCATATGGAGTTAATATCATTGTGTACCTTCAGACAGGAAAGGTTAGCTCAGGATTCTCATTCCTACACACATATATAATTCTCACCTTCCCCCCAAATAAATCTGTAATAAAATAACCTTTTATTTCAAACTAAGTTAATATACAGTTAGTATAACCAGACTGGAAGAATTCCATTAACCATAAAGAACCAAAACCTAACCGTGGACATATTACGCTTAATTACTTACTAATTGGTCTGAAGCTGTAAATGATAATTTACTAGTGGCTGAGCTATAAAACACTACCAAAATAGCATCTGTAACCCATAGTGTATTTGAGGAGGTTGGGAACACAATAGTGATGTATATTCTTTGTCCAAGAACAGAGAAATGTAGCCAAAATCATGACGATTGAGCAATCCACCTGCTTTGTTTCTGCAGACAACCTGCCTCAGTTGTGTGAGAAGGGAACAGAAAGTTTGTTTTATTTACAGCTTAGTATTGGATGGGCTGGTCAGTGAACCTAAGCATTTTCAAGTCTATTAAAACTGAAATTGCCCTGATCAACAGCTTTTCCTGAATGAAAGGGCAGAGAAAGATAAGCAATACAGCTGTGAGTATTAATTGACTCTGCCTATCACAGGAGCTAATAAGCACAGTTATTCAGATATTTGCACCTGAGATTCTAACGGTTCTAGAAAACATCACTTAAAAACATAGTAAGCATAATACAATATATTGTCATTAGCTTTGAAGGGATTTTTGAAAAGCTTCCTCGCAAACTGGTCTGCAGGCATAACAATTTTCTGAATTTTTCAAATATACAGAAGTTTTCAGCTATCAATTATTACCTCAGTTGCTTTTCTGTAAACACTGGATAGTCTTATGCCTTGCAGAACTTTTTTCCTTTTTTTTTATTTAATAGTCCACAATACTAACAATCCTGGAATGTCTGCTTTGCTGTCGTTTTAGATGGCAGGGCCGTGAATCCATTTTAACTCCTTTTCTCAACTTACCTTGGCTGTTTTAAAACCCATACTTGTCCACTGGGTGGTAGCAAAGTGCACTGTTTCAGAAACACTATAGCCACAACACACTTTAGACACAAAGGATCCAGGAAAACAGACAACGAACTGCCCACTCTGCTGTACAGTACGGTGCACCCTGATCCCCTCCTTACACAAGATTTCTGGGGAGATCTAGAAAGATATAGAAGCAAAACAAACAAGGCAATAAAAATCAGAACTTTCTTTTACAGTTAGATCCCCTTCATTGCTGGGTACTGCCCCATGTTACTCCTGAGAAAAACCGTGCTCTGCTAACAGCTCAGCTCTGCTTTCTCTCTTCCCTCCTGCACATGCTGAAGCTGAGCGTTTGGACTGAGAATTACAGAAGTGGCTCTTCTGAAACCAACAGTTTAAATTTTCACTTGCCAAACAATCTCTAACACAAAGCCTCAAAACAATACTACCTACTACTACAGAAAGTAATGCAGGCCATTGGGTCTCCCATCTAGATCTCTTCAGAAAGACTTGGCATTGAACACACTTTGCTACTACACTTCTGTTAGAGACGTTACCGTGGATAGCTGAGGGAGCTGGTTTTGTTGTGGGCTCCCAAATTTACACTTAAATGCACTAAATGGAAATTGTTATCCTTAAAATAAACAAGGGAACCAAAAAATACTTCACAATCCTTCAAAGTATTAGGCTTCTCATATCCATACTGGCATCATAAAATGTCTATCATGGCAGATTAATTGATTTCAAAACACCCCCTTTGTGAGGCTAAATATATTATGGACAGTACTAAAAATGGACATTTATTGTACTGTCACATTTATTTTTATTTTAACACGTGAGCCCTGTTAGAAAAATGCCACGTGGGTAAACACTGCGTGTAGCAAGTAGCCAGGTTTTAAGAACAGCCTAAGAACAGCCTCTGCATCACTGGAGTGTAAGACAGAACCAAAACAAACCCCTAAACAACCAACCTTCTGATTAGCCCTGGGTTCTCAAATGGGAATACCTCTCCCAGTGTTAACCTACCATTACATTACTTTCAAGCATTTCCAGCCCTGGAGTGCCATTGGCTTGCAGCAGGGTATGTACCACATCATCAAGTTTGTTCTCCTCCGCAGCAGGAATGCAATACCTGTTGTTTTGTCAGAGGAAAAGAGAAAGATTTACTGTGGAGTAAATAATGGTCCACAGTCACACGGTAGCAGGCAATTCCGACCCAGACATTGATTAAAAGAAAGAAATTAAACACAGGCTTTCCCACACAGTTCTTTTTGGTAAAACACTGAGGATTCATGGAAAGCTGTTTATTTAGACTCAGTCTGATGGCGTTCACTAGATATCAAAGAACACAAAATCCCCAAAACAGAAATGTGAATACTCAGTGCTCTGAAGGATCAGAGGAGAAAAATCAGCAACAGCATGATGTGCATTTTAATGGCACTGGAACAGCTAATTAGGAACCGAAGTTTGCATCTCATAAGCACTAATATACGTACTGTTATCTTTACCATAAATGGTTGTATTTATTAACTGAGCATGAACCAAAGGATCTCTTCATTTAATAATGTTTTCTGTTCATAACAATCAAGAAACCATAAATCACCTTTACTGTTGGTACACAAAGTAGCCTAAGATCTTCTTGCCTTGCTTACTAAGCAAATCCCACATCCCTCCTCTCCCTTGCAAAAAAAGAAAGATATGACTAAGACGAGGCAAAGCAGCAAGACAGACTGAAAACTCTGCTGGGTATATGCCTCAAGTTGCACATCCTCCTCTCCTTTAGAAGCCAAGGAAGCAGCTGTCCTCTCTGTCCTCACTGCCAGTAGTGCTTCCTATGCAGAAGTGACAAGAAATAACAGAGGAGTCTCAGATCTCAGCTTCACACATCCAGGGACTTGCTATTTTGCTGGATGCAGGGAGGTGATATGGTAACAGCTCACCACTACTCTTGCACCCTGCCAGAAGGGTAATTGTTTATGTCCACCCAGGAGATACCTGTTTCCAAGATCTGGTAGCTGGTACCTGATGACTGTGAACTGAACAGCGCAGTTTGGTAGGAAACAATGCAAATCCTGGAATTCCCAAACCCGCCCTGAGTTGCTGCCATGCTAGGCTTTACCTGTGACATTACTTTATTTGGGTTTGTTATGCTCAGACAAATAAAAGCATTCCAGATTTATCATGATTTATCTTGGTTCACTTTAAGCGATGAGACCTCAGCCTGGAGCCCATCTGCCCCCACACCAGACACAGGCACACAGAGCTGTTTTTCCGAACTTGGCAACAAGTTTTCTTGTGATTCATCCAGTCTCTTCACCAGTTTCACAAAACGTTCTGCTGGCCTTACTGATCTTGTCAGGATATTTGCTTACAATGTGCACTAATATTAACTCTGTCTGCGTCACACGGTTATCCTGCTTGATGAGTCTGTAGGAAGCTGTACTTCCTACGATTTGAACATCTCACTGCTGTTCACTGTACTGGTAACTTTGATTTGTCTTTGTCCATCTTCAAGTGGAGAGCCAGAAGAGATGGCAGTATCTACTCGTACAGCTAACTGTAGTCATAATAAGGGCTCTAATGAGCTGGTTGGTTGCCCAGATGTCCATAAACTGACTCCTTATGTATACACAGACACCGATTAGGACCTTGCTAAGAAATCCTAGGGCTATAGAGAGGTGAGGTGTAAGAACTTCATCTTGATAGGGATCAAGTCCCAACAGCAATATTAAATGCATGTCGTGTATCAAATGCTTTGCAGTACCTGTGTGGCTAACAGTGGCAGAACAGCTGCATGTGTGTAGCATATTACTCCAGTTACACGATAATAACAGGTTTTAAATGATGATGAAAATATTTAAAATTCAAACCCAGAACATGGCAGAGCTCACTCTTTCCTTTTAGAGTCAGAAAATACAGCCGGAACAACTGAAAGATTCAAGCATGCGGCCCCTCAGAAGGTGGGCCCAGGAAAAAGCACAGGAAGGATGTGTGAAGAGGAGGGGCAGCGCAGAAGCGCATGGGACTATCCAGCTACTGGCAGGACTGAGGGGAATGGAGATCCTTTGCAACTGTGGCTTATGCTGCAATTTCACCCACTTGCCAGTCTTCATGCACCTCTAAAAATGGGACGTGACCAGCTAGCACAGACTTCTGAGCGTCTTGCACAGAGCAAGATTTTCTCTCTTTTAATGGGCACTGAGGATCCCTCCAGAATAAAAAGGTTAGGTCACTGACCTCTGCCCTGCATGAAAATTGAATTCCCCACTGTTTACTCCTTCGGAGGTAAAATCTGAGATTAGAGAGTGACCTGAGCAACCTGCAGGTAAATGAAGCGCCACTGATTTTAACACCACAGGGATCTGTCCTTGGAAGAGAAGGCTCCTGGATGCTGGGTGGACTTTGCAAGGCAGAGGAGAGCTTTGGTGCCCAATGGCCTGCCTTGTTATCACTGAAGCAGTCACTGGATGCAATACTGTCAGGGCTACTCCAGATATTACACCAGACCTACAGTTATTAAATTCATCTTTTCCTCAATAAAGTCGGGTACTTCATTGCAATATTAAAAGTTGTAATAAATTAATAATGAATACTAGCCTGACACTTCAGCCTAGCAGCCTTGCCAAAT
>WHYT01016857.1:192914-232914 GCA_009806455.1 Tetrax tetrax | reverse complement strand
CACCCATGTACTGGCAACAGCGGAAAGGGATACTGCAAGCACAACCGGTTCCTGCCAGGTGTACGGTCTCAACTCTTTGTTAACTCTTAATCTGCACACCTGCCTTCATTGCTTTAAATACCACCTGCCACATACAAGTGTGTGTCTACCCCGTAAGCTGGTGAACAGAGGGGCCAGAAAGAAGGAGAAGACTTTGGTGACCACATCTTCACATTTAGAGGACAGTTGCTTACCAGGCACAGCACCAAGATGTCGCAGGATGGATCCTGTATTATTAGGAAGGACTGTGAGGTTCCACCCATGCCTGTTCGAGGGGTGACAAAGAGGCAGACACATGTCAGTGCACGTTCCTAGTGCCAACGTCCCCAGCACCAAGCTGCCCACCCGCCCTCATGCCCCGACCTCTGCTCAGCACAAGGGGGCAGCTGGCATGAGTCGACAGAGTGGGTGGATTTGGTGATCTTACCTTGAAAATGGTTCAGATTTTCCCACGGGAAAGCCACTCCCGTGGGTGTTGGTATCTACTTTTCCACAATGCACTGCTACATGGCAATCTTTCTGTTCCACTATCCGCCAATATTCTTGCTGTGGTAAGAAAGCGATAACGCAATTTTAATTTACTGAACAAGGTATCTCTCATTAAAATATAAACCCTAGAAACTTACAGGCCTTTCATGACCTCACTGGTTAAAAATAAGAATAGAAATACTTAAAAGTAACAATGAATTGGGAAGAGAGAATTCAGATACTCTTGGCTCCTGTGCTTCACCACATGACAGATTAAGACTTCTTTCTCTCCCTCAGTTCATCAACACCTTTATTAAAAATGTAAAAAAAAAATTTAAAGGAAGAATCAATACCATGTCTATCTAACCATTTATTTTTCTCCCACAACAGCCAGCCTTAAACTGCTTATGGTAATACCTGAATGTTAACTATACCGAATCCCCACACTCAACACCCTTAAATAAAAACTTTTACCACCCCTTGTGTTGGCCTCACCTCTACTTCAGCTACTGTAGGCTCCTTTGTGAAGCACATGTTCATGATGTTTCTTGCTGTTCGGTAGAAGGTTGTTAAAGAAACAGACCTACCCTGTGGAAAAAGAAAATAAAATTAAAAGTGACAATAAAAAAAACGTGCTTCCATTCCCCCTGGCCTCAACTCTTCCTTACATGGTCAATCCCAGATCACAATAGGGTGAAAGGACGTCTCCAGAACACTTATGGGTCTAAAGCTCATTTCTTATCTGAGGGAAAAATATCTCAAAAGATACAGAAATTTAATCACATTGAATCACCAAACCAACCATCTAAAAGGCCAAATGAACATTCCCAGAAGGCCACATACACTACATTGTCCAGCATAACGCTCTGCGTTTGATAAATACAGAAGATGGACATGGCCCAGCTTTCTATGACAGGTTGCAAAGGACCCAGTATGCAACCCTACCTGTCATTTTACAATCAAATCCACCATGTAATAGAAGGACCACGTGCCTACGCTCTTTACATACAGAGAAACAGGTGCAAAAGACTTTAGAAAGTCACAGGAATGTTCAGCATCAAACTAGTACTGTATGTGATGGAAGGGGGTCACAAAAAGTAGAGTTTACCAAGATTATTGTAATCGCCTGCTTACAAAAACTTGTTATGCTCAATTCAACAAAAGCAGTTCAAATGCAAGGACCTGTTATTACAAGGCTGAGAAAAGTAAAACACAGTAAAATTGCCAAACGAGTGCACTCTTTCTTGGCACTGCTCTAGGAGCTCTACGAGAAGAGGATCTGACTTGATTTTCTGCTTGAGCTACATCTAAGTTTCTGGATCCCTGCTTTCACACATACCTGCAGTACCAGATGCTCTGGGAAGCATCCTCTGAATGCTGCAGAGGACACACTTGCTCCTTTCAGCCCAGACATACTGCTATGCCAGACAGGGACACCTCTATTGCCTTCTCCACTCCAGGGCAGAAGAAACACCCTGGGAAGCTGCGAGCCATGAGAGCTGGCAGGTGTCCCACTAGCTGCTGTGGCCATACTGGTTTGTGGGCATTGCTGCAGGCAGAAACTAGCATAACTCTGCGATGCAATGTGAAGTTGAAAGTATCTTTGCCCCCTCACTAGATCTACTGCTCTTTTCTCTAACTCTCATCGTGTCCACTGGTTGCCCATCTGAGCAACCACAGATTTAAAAACTCCAAGTAAATGAATGTTTTAGTACTCGGACTATTTATTACCTTTCTAGTTTTTCAGTTATGAAACAGATCTGCCAAACTGCCTCAGTCTTTTCTTGTGTTTAATTTATTTGAGAACTATGCCCAAGAGTAAACTAGAAACAACTCTATACAAGCAGCTTTTCCCCCAGAGGCCAAGTCTATCACTTTGCCATGCTCCTACAGTTGTAACATTGTCACTTTTTTAATTGAATGCAGCATAATTAGCTGTAACAAAAAAGTTTGTGAAATGCCCAGGGCCTGGGGCCCTCTGATTCCCATAAACTTCTGAGTTGGATGCTCTGCAATACACAAAGCAATTTCCTTCATCTTTTAATGCCCTCATGAATCATTTATTGAGGCAGCCTCTCACAACAAAACCTCTCGTAAAATGCAGGGCCCGCACCAACAGTCGTCACACTTGAGCATAGGCTTCGCTGCTCACAAACCAACACAGCGTCTGCAGCAGCCTCCTCATTCCAGTTACTTGCCTCTTCCTCTCGTCTTACACAAAAATATAAGAATAAGGACTCATCTTCCCAGATCAACCATCTTTCCATTTTCAGATATGCGGCAAACAAGAAAAAAGAAAGGGGAAAAAATGAACAGTTCAGCCTTTTAAAATTGCGTATACCCATTCCTTCCTCTATCAAGAATTTGGTATCTTTTTAGTGTCTTAAAAGCTGTAACACAAGTTAAATGTTTGAGCAGTTTTTGTTGTCCATTTTTGTTTGGTTGGTTTTTTTTTTAATCTGAGGGACCTCATAAAATTTTCTAATGCCAACTCAGAAAATAATTTGGAATGCTGTAATGGAGCATTTTAACCAGAACACAAAATGAATTGTCAAAGAGTAAACTACCCTCTTCAATGCCCTCAAAAATGTCTGAACAGTTCAACAACTGTCCTGAGAGCTTCAAGCTACTGTTGCCGCGACAGCACAACAGAGGAAGGTTTAAGGAACAAAATTTCCAATTTCTTCTTCTCATTCTTCTCCATTGCCTCTGCATCAGCCATAAGAGCCAGCCCAGAGCATCACCACCACCACCAAGCCCAGAGGGAAGGCACAGAGAAGGACACTGCAATGCTAGGAGTGTTAAAGACATTAAAGCAACTGTAAATATGGGCAGAAAACAGAAATTTCACAGTCACAGGTGAAGCAGAGTCCAAAAACATTGAGTCCCTGGCTGAAGAGAGCTCAGCATCGTACTTCTGGGCCAGTTTCATGTGAGGGCTGGCAAAACGTGGTTGGTGATTTCTTCTCTGTGTCCCTCTAACGGGTCTGCTAAGAAGCCTTCATTTGCTCTGTATGGAAACAAGTGCTGCTTTCAGTCAGCTCCAGTACAGATTTTTAAAATATTTTCAGAGCTAAATTTGGAGAAAGAAGAGAAGAGTGAAAATCTTGCAGCAGATCCTTCTTTGACGGCAGCAGTTTACTTCACATACTTACAAACAACATTTTATTAGTCAGGTAGAAAAGCCATACATTTAGGAGTAAAGAAAGCAAGCACAGCAGCCTGCAGCACACACTTAAAAGCACAGCAGGCCTTACAGCCTGGAAAGGAGCAAAACTGAAATTAATCTGGAAGCCCTGGCAGAAAGTCATCCAAACACAAAGGAGATTTACTCTAACCTTGACATGCGATACGGTGGTAACTGCTCCTGGAAGACTGGATGTCTCTTCCTAAAAACACATTCCAGCTCAAGCATGTGCTGGCTGCAGAAATTACTGTGTGAAACCCTAAACATGTGTCCTCTTCATGGTCTGAAGTATAGACTTTATGGACTAAACTGGACTACAGCCATATGATGTTCTCCTCCAGCCCTCAATCTATTGACCTGGGAATTTATCAAAGGGCTCGGTGGGGAAGGGTTGGCTTTGTGTGTGTTTTTTATTTTTAATTAGAATTAGAAACATGCTTTAGGAAGGAAGCATTACAATCCCATCATCTGCGGAAACTGTAACATAAGTACATGTTCTGTTGAACAAATTTCAGGTTTTCTCACAAAAATGTTAACAGGTAAAGAACACTCTCCCCTCCACAGACAGAAGCACAGGAGGATACCGTTATTCAAGAAAGACTGAGAATACAGGATTTAAAAGCTTGTTTTATAAAACATCATGAAGTACTCTCTGCTTAAATCTGTAAACCAGCACCATCTCACCTCAGTCTTATTAAAAAGCCTCGTGAAGAACTACAGTCATCGTACAAGTCTTGTGGCTTACTCTGGTACATCGAGATTGCAGCATTATTTTTTTATTTCTACATCTTGATGCTTGCTCTAAGTGACATAACCAGTTCTCATGCATCAGTCCTTCTACAGGGCTTTCCCCTGAGTGCTGTGAAAACGAAGCTATGCACCTCTCTGCACTCAGACAGACCAGGTGTCCCGCAGGGTGCTCCATAGCAGTGGTCTCTCCAGAAACCCAGGACAGATTTGCTTCCCTCTGTTTTCTCCCCAGTCCATTGCCTGTGACAGCAGTCCCTGGTCTCCGCACCGCAGATGAGTGTGGGATGGGATTCAAACCCCTGCATCCAGGAAGCTGCCGGCACCATGGCGGACAACTCGAGGTGTCGCCTGAGCAGCTGCCATGTGCTGCAGCTGCTTTGGTGGGTGGGGAGAGCACCGGCCTGCAGGCTCAGTGGTGCTTGTCTCTCACAGCTTCTCTGCTCAGAACAAAAGTATTTCTGCTGGGTATTGCTGGACTCACTGGGCAGCAGCAGCAATATGGGAGCTCTCGGCTTTTTGGGGTTAAGGCCTGGGGCTCAGCAGACTCAAGGCTGGTTATACTAGCTGCGCTTTGCTTGCTTGTCTTTTTTTATTTTCTAAGTCTGATTAAGACACTTCTCACAAATCCCAATCTTGCTTTTTGAGTTACTTTGTATCTTTTAAACTTTAACTTGGGACTTGCACTGGAAAACAAGATGGAGGCATTTCCCCACTAGGTTGGAGGCATTTCCCCACTAAGTTCATACAGCAGTCAGGGTAAGTTGTATCAAATTTTTCAGTTAACATTAAGCACAGGCTATTAAGCTCAGAAATGCCACTTTGCTATTCACAAATGCTGCTGCCATTAGATAAGCTTCTCTCCAACAGCAGCACGGCAAAGAGATTGCTTTTCAAAGGTGGGATTGAGGCGAATCCCCGAGTAAAATAATTTTTGGGTGGACAAATCATAACAGGCTGCAAAAGAAACCTAAAGCAAGCTTTTAACGTTCAAGTAATGAGCTCATGCAGTCCCTAAACAGCTTAACAATAAGCCACTTTGGACTATCTTGCTTTATTTCCTGGTGATGGAAGCGAGATTTGAATGGGAAGAACAGTGTATTCCCTTACTGGGAACAGACACTCAACACTAGATTTCTCTTGGAGGCCGGCACAATTCAGCACAACTCAAGATTGCACTGCAAGTTGTAGTGCCAAGTTCTGCTCCACAGTGGGAGACTGCCAAATAAAATACAGTGAGAGAGTCAGCATTCCTTCGTAAATGAATGTACTTGATATGTGGGGGACTAAGCATCCACGTGACTGCTAGTGCTGAGCAAAATCTGGCATCGTGGATGAAAATACTGTTTGCATTTCAATTTGCCCTTTCTAAATGTAGTAGTATTTCTAGTAATGTTAGTTTTGATGTGGAGCACTACTTTGCTCAACAAGAGACTTGCAAGAAGCAGGAATGAGTAAGCAGAACATTACTTTAAATGTCACTAGAAAATGAAAATAAAAACTTTGTCTGCAAGGATAAGTGGGCAGAGCTATTCAGGGAACCTCACAAGTAGATGAAAAGGGGGCAGAGCCTAGTGCATCTTGCTGTGACAATAACACCTTCCAGCTTTTCCAGACATCACACGAGAGCCAGGCAGATCAGGATAAAGCCACCAGACCGCCCAGCTGTGATAGTCGCTGGCTGCGCTGCCACCTCGGGGGTGGCACTTGCAGCCCATGGACTCCCCCTAGCCAGCTGGATTTGCACCCAGATGCCACTCAGATGACTGCATCATCAGTTCAGCAAAACAAAATTGGCAAGGCTCGCCTCGTTACCTTATATATACACTTGTGTAAGTCGCTAAGAACGCCTTCCTCCTCCTCATCGTCCTCCTTCGTCGTCTCCTTTTCCTGAGCGAAGAGCCGCCGCCTGCCTGTCTTCAGTGGGACGTCGACCTCTTTTAACTTGTTGCGGAAGCCATTTTTGTGAACCACGCCGTTGATGAGTCCGTTTTTGGGCTCAAACCGGGGCAAGGAATGGAACTTGTAGGCATTCTCCGAATGTCCCTCCAAAGGTCCTTTCCTCTTCTCCAAGATTTCCTTTTCCAGCAAGACCTCCTTCTCCAGCTTCTTGTGCTCCTCGGGGGAGAGGGAGTCGTAGGAGAGCAAGTACTGGCAGTAGGCTTCTTGCAGCTTGGCCAGCCTGTCCTGTGCAGTTTTGGGGATGCGCAGCATGTCTGCCAGCTTGTTCCATTTCTTGAGGTCAGTCACTTGCTGCATCCCCCCCATCTCATTGATCAGCTGGACGAAGCAGGCCAGGTCGAGCTCACAGCCTCCTGGGGTCCAAGTGTGCCAGGCAGCAGAGGAGGGGAAAGGGAAACACAGGAGCAGGTTAGGAAAGCTGCAGGCAGCTCACATCAAGCATGCTACCAGGCTGGGCACATACAGGACATGCCACCCATACAGGTCTGGTCACCTGAGCAGGAGCAGGATTGTCCCTATCTCTACTAAAGACAGGTGTGCACCACTGTTTTGCCCGCTTAATTCATTGAGCGGATCATATTTTGCTATTTGTAATAGCCTTCCCTATGGTTAAATTTGCTCTCCTCCTCGAGTTTCATTCCCTTCTCTTCTCAGAGCACCTCCACCTATTTCCTGACATGCGTCTTTCCCCTTGTCATCAACCAGCAGTCAGGGAAATGAGAATTGCCCAGCCTTTTAACAGCCTGCACACTCCCACCCTCCCCTTGCCCATCACCGGTCCCACATCTGATTTGTACCAGCAAGAAGCAGAACAAGTGTCAAGATGGGTACTAGCAATCAAAAAGATTGTACCTATCCTTTCTGGAGGTGAAACATTGATTATCTAATGTCTGCACAACACATTGAATACAGTTAGTATTTTAAAAAGAAGTACAGTAACATAATTAATTTCACTATAGGTAGAAAAATCCTTAAAAAAAAAAAAAAAAAGGAGGCGGGACTTTGGGGTTGGTGCCTGCAACTGCATAAGAACGTTCCAGACATTGTTCTTTCAGTTTGAGGCCATTCATGTTTTATATTCCATTATGTTTTTGTATGTTTTAAGATGACTAGCACATTTCACACTCCAGTCAAAAAATAAAAATGAAAGACTATACAAACTGCAGCATAAAAAGCAGCCAAATTAATGAGGAACAATAAACATCATAAATACTCTCAAAGCACAGAAATAAATCATCAGTAGAAAGAGTGAAGAAACGGACCAAAGACCACCTACAATTCAACAGGGCACTGCTGAAGGAAAAAAGACAATTAATACAGAACTTGTGTCAACATCGCTGCCACCACATTGTCTCTCCTTCCTCTTTTTCTTTGAGAAAAGTAAAAAATCATTACACCATAGGCATTTCAGAGTACTTAGAAATGCTGTTATACAACAAAGAAGTGCGGGAAGCAGTGTTATGGTATGTAATCACCGTTGTATGCACAGCTACAGCATCTTAAAGGCCAGCCATATCATCTTGCTTGCTCATGCAAGCAGTATTCCTCTCTTCAGTCTACCTTTGGCTGTATCTCAGACGCTTCACAGCTGATTCAAATTTTCCTTCCTCCCTCTGCTTTCCCCTCTTCCATCACTTGTGCCAATCCAGCGAGGAGGGAGGCTCAGCAGTGTAAACCCATGCACAACATTTTGAGATGACAATGGATGCAACCAACGCAGAGCAGCACCAGGGGCTGCTCGCTAATGCTGCCCACACAGCACTGGGCAAACGTGCAAAAAGAGGGGAAAGGATTTTGGCTGCAGCCAAAACCAAGGGTAAGGCATTGAGGAGCATATGACAAGGGTAGAGGCAGGGCCATGGGGCAACATATTTACCCCACTTAATAATTTTTTTGGAAGGTCAAAATGGTTAAATCTTGGAAGCTGAGAAAAGGTAAACACCATTGTAGAAGAAAAAAAAAAAAAAACCAACAAACAAAAAACAACCACCCACAAGTTTGAAAAGCTTTCTTTCCTCTTTCCTTTCAAGCTGGCCTCTATTACAGGCTGTTACTTTTTTTGGTCTAGTATTTTATATGCACAGTTCACAAATAAGCTGAAGACATAATTCAAGGTGGCTCTCCATCCCAATAGATTCAGTGACCTACATAAAGTTGAGTAACACACTCCTAACTTTGAAATAAGTGTGGTCCAAGTTTAACATTGTACATGTTCTCCAGCGGGACAAATAGCGCGCACCCAGCTTAAGCTCTGAGTTTCAATGCTCTTTATGAGCTATTTAAGAAATGTGATTTTTCTCCCGCATCATGGAATGATCTCTCATAATCGCTGTGCAATATCAGAGCTCGAATAGCACATCATTCAGCCAGAGCCTCGCATGTCTGGCAGATCCTCCATAAGGCCAGCTACAGCTAAGGTTTCAAAATGGTCTCGATTATAATTCCATTTCACATAGTCATAACTTTTGGAAACATTTATATCTCAGGCTGATGTTTTCCAGGATTGTCCTAAGCGTGTTCCTTAAACTTTCCTCAAAAGGCTGAAGAATTTTTTTTTTAAAAAAAGGAAAAAAAAAAGAAAAAAGAAAAAAGAAAAAAAAAGAGTTTTAATCCCATTTATAAGCACCTACAGCAAAACGGCTTAACTAGGAAACCTGGCAAATGTTATGAAGAAATAGAGCCAGACTTTTTTTTTTAAATTTGTCTTAATTTCACTAAATTATGATTTTTTTTTAATTGCCTAGTCAGCAAGCTTATTTTTAAAAAAAGTATCTTAAATCTTCAGGTATGCATTTAATGTCTTTAATGCCAAATGCTAGCACTACACAATTCATGGGCAAAACTCCTACTTACTTCAATGGAAACGTGATTTGGCCCTGAAAGGAGGGATATGTACGCATGTCTGCTTAAATTACTGTGCATTTATCATCACAGATAATTTTATAGTTTTCTGGCTGGAGCCAACAGATTTCTCATATTTGTACACTGATGATCTCCAGCTTCTTTTCTCCATTTTGTTTTTAATTTTAAACACAACACATGTAGGAAATTCACTGCAGAAAGGATACATAGGATGTAAATGGTATAAGAGAACACTCTTTTCTCTGGTTATATGGCACCCAGCTGAATAGAAGCCTTGTCTATTAATTAGGCTCTTAGGTGCTTAAATAATACAAATAACTAACAGTAATGCCATCTTAATGCCAAGTTAAGGTATTTCATTAAAAAGTTAACATTGTTCCAGGAGCGTTAATCGAGCTGTCTTGCACATTTTCTTCTCTCTCCTGCCAATGTAAATTTAATTCATTATTCTTCTCTATTAGCATACAACCATTGCATACATTAGGCATACAAAATGTTCACTTATTGCTGCTTGAGTGATTTTAATTTTCAGATTTCCTTGAATGTTTTTGCACGGCTATTGCAACAGAGTGCTAACCCTCGTTCCTCCTCCTTAAATTCTGTCACTTCTCAGTTGTTCCTTGCATCGGTTCACCATAAACTCTGCAATCTCTTTGTGTGCTTTTAAGCATTTTCACTCACTTCCCATATGTGATACAAAATAAAGTTTCAAAATGGGCGAGGGGGGAAGCATTGTGAACAGTTTAAACAGAAAAGTGTGTCCTCTAATCTAACTAGCATTGATAGCCGCTTCTGATCGAATAATGCCTCAAAGGCAAAACACTAGCCTCAAGTTGCAACACGCAGGTTCTGTGAGCTGTGACCCAAAACACTTCAAGAAGAAAGGGAAAGGCCAGCAAAAATTAAAACCACAAGTTTGTTACTATATCATGGCTGCAAAGGCAGCAGAGATGGAGGTGGCTCATTCAATAGTTCATTTGCATACGGCTGTTGTCATGTTTTTACAAACTATTGTCATATTTTTGTCACGTGTCATATTTGACAGCAGACCATAAACCAAGAATTCTGTTAAATAAGTGATTCTCACTCAGGCATTAGCCCTGGCAGACACCTGCTGGGAGAAATAATGAAACCTCCATTTTGCAATCAACCACATTTTACTGCCTATTCTTGACACTTAATGGTTGTTAAATGTCAGCAGGTCACTGCAAATTTGTGATTTTAAGTGTCTGAGTACCCAAATAGAAGTCAGTTCCGAGATATTTTCTTTCCCCCTTGGTTAAATGCTTTTAAAGGAAGCGAAAAAAATATTTGTATTAAAGCTTGGCAGCATTGCAACCTGTTTGGCGAACATCTTCAGAAATGTCCGAAAAAATTCTGAGGCAACATTTAAACCGAGGCTCTCTATACCTGTAGTTATACTACCTACAAAAATAAGCAGCAGGGAAAGGAGAACATCCTGAAATCTGGAGACTGAGACTCCCCATAGCATTTTTTTTCCCTGGGTGGAATAAAGAGCTGGCAGGAGGGAAGTGGTGATGTAAAGTCTCCCTGGAAAGCTCTCCAACAACCTACGGACCAAGGGATACAGAGAGAGATCCAGAGCTCTGCAAGGGTTAATTGAACAGGGGTTCGGTTAAGCATAAAGGCAAATGGAGCGTAAAGTTGTATACGGACACTAACAAGCAGCGGCAAAAGGCCAATGAAACCACAGCCCTTACCTATGAGTGGGAGTTCGTCCATGGTAATGCCCTGAGATTTGAGGTGCTTCTTGATACAGGCCAGCCGCTGCACGTTGGGTCCCCAGCGCCTGCCTAGCTTGTGTATGTGCTGAATCTGTGTCACAAACCGCATTTCATCGTTTAGCTTGCACTCAGGTCTCCAGTCTGGAGGAGGAATCACCCTGCACATCCCATACTTCTCTACCTGAGCTCGGACTGACTCAATGTATATCAGTGGGTCATGAAATTCCTTGGTGGAGGGCCTAAGGATGGGAATCTCCCCCAGCATCCCCCACCCAGACTTACTACTGCCCTTTTCGTGCTTTCCCATTGAGTCTTGTGGCTTGTGCAAGGACTCCGCTTGAGAGGTAGAACGATTTTCACAGGAGGCATTTTCAGTTTTGCCATGTGCTTGTTTCCCTGGCGTACTCTTTCCAGCAGTGGCTCTTTTCGGCCTATTTCTTTCCAAACTCTTCTCTGGCACTTCCTTTTTAAGGTGTCCATTCAGCAAAGGCTTTTCTACTGCTGCCTTTTTGCTGGCAGCTTCTGCCAAGTTGACGGCCCCTTTCATCCTCTTGGTGGGCGAGTGTATTTTGTCTATGTGATTCGTCTCTTCCAGCCTCCTCTTCGAATTGCGCAGCCCCTCCCTTAACTGTCTCCCCACCTCCTTAGTGCATGTCTTTTGGTTCAACTTGCCATTGACTTTTACACCATTAACAGCGGTATTGTTAGACTTGGATGCTCCAAGGGATAGCACCTGTTTGCGGGTTTTTGCATTGCTACTTTCTAGTTTCCCTGAGATTGTGTGGTTGACAGGTGAACTGGGTTTGTGGTGATTTAGTTTGGTTTCCTTGACCAGTTCTTTCTTGGCTTTGGTGTATGTGACAGTTCCCTTTGTCACTGTTGCAGTGTACTTCACAGTTTTGGACGGTGAAGGTCTGACTTCTCTCATCTTTTTGGCACAGGCTGCATTTGCACTCGGAGATGACATTCGAGTGATTCCGTTGACTTTAGAAACCTGCAATGCCAGGAGTGTTGCAGGGGGGGCAGAAGGAAGGAAACAGAAAACAGGAAAGTAAATTAGTAATGTTACCACTCAGCCACGGCTTCCTAGTCGCTGAACAAACGCACTCTGCAGTCCTGACTCCTGGCCCCTTCGTACAATCTTCATATAATGGTTTTCACCCAGGCAAGAGGAGGGACTGGGCATTTACAATAAACAAATAACATAGAAATAGTTTTTAAAAATAAACCAGAAAGTCCCCAGAAAGCCAGTCTTGCTTTTGGAGGGTACAAAGCCTCTGGCATTAAGAAGAGTGAGATCCCTCGTTTGCACTACTCCCTTCCTTATCTACCAGAAAGCCTGTTACGGTGTCACAAGACACAGGTAGTCTGATTTACAAGCTCATACTTTTGTTATCTCTTCTTCTGGCCCTCAGATGCTATCTCTTTCCCACCCAACGTCCCTAAGTGCACACACAGTTTACTACTTACTTCTAGGCACACAAACTAGCCAGCTGGGAACGTTTTGCAAAAAACACACACTGAGATTCAAACCAACCTCCTGTCTATACATACATTCATAAAGAAAGATATATTGAACACATTATGCACCCAACAGATCAGGACGGCCATGAAGGATCCAGTCTGTCATACATATTAAATCTTGGGAGGCATCTTGTTGCTGAAGTCATTAATTTGAAATAAAAATGTATACAGTAGTTCAATGCATTTTTTAGAAGTTTGATATCTGGGCAGTTTTGCTGACACACATTTTATTACATGATATTCATCACTAACTAATGTGTCATTGCAACTTAGAACTGCTGGACTCAACTGCTTTCTGTTAGACACTTAAACCCAGCTATGAAACTAAAATTTGTATTTTAACTATAAGACATGTTAAGCACTGAAAGCAACCCTTAGCTTTGAAGGGAACTGTGACAGCTCAGCACTGTCAAAGTTAAGCCCCACTACTAAATAAATGAAGTTCAAGTTTAAATCTCAAACAAATTTCAGCATTTAAACAAGCTTAAACATTGTCTTCTCACCTCCTTAAACTACCGTGAGTGCAGAAAAACACATCAAAAAATCAGGAACATTGATAAAACTGCTCAAAGTTAAAGCATACAGTACAACCACCCCTCATTAGTGCTCAGGTGAGTAACACCATTCCTGCAAAGTTACAATACTTCCCTGTGGGATTTCAAAATCCTTGCCAAATTAGTAAGCACAGCACCTTCTCTCAAGTAAATGCAAGAATGGTAGTCACTCATAAAGTAGGGATGAAATGTTACAAAATAGAGATCAAATAGAGACTGAAAAGATCATGCTATGGTCTTGCATTAAGTGATTTGTGGAAGAGGACCTGGGGATTCTGCATACATACACACGTGTATACATGCATTTACTGTGCGCATTTTCTCCTTTGTGCCCCAGAAGCTGGAGCAGGAGTAGCGTCCTTTTAAAACCCATCCATATTCTTGTCTTTCCTGTGCTTCTAAGGCAAAAATACTTAAGGAAAATCCAGTTAACTGATAACATGAGTTTTTATCTTGAGCTTTCCAAAGACATATGAGACATTATCTGGAAAGCAAACACTTGCTAACAGAAATGCATTTACCAATCTCCCCTGAAATGTAGGCAGTACTCTGCATCTGAAATGGAGGCTTCGGTTTGACTTTTGCAGCACTTTCTCATGCCGCAGAGCAGACACAGGTAGAGAGCTGCTGAGACGTTGCCTCTTGCCTGCAGCAGTAAGAACAAGCACTGAACATCTTTGGCTTTATAAATAGCCAGGAACATCAATTACGGATTTCATCTAGGCTAATAGAGAAGAATTGACTGAGAACTGGAAGGGGAAGATAATCTGGGTGACAGTGGTCATGAAATGAGTTTTCAATTCTAAGATGTGACAGCAGTAGAGAAAGGACAACAGACTTAAAGAAAACTCAAGCAACCAAACAAGAAAAACCAAAACAAAACAAACCCACAGCAATTGAAAAATACACAAACCAAAGCAATTCCCACTCATAGGAAGGGCACAGAGCACAGGCCATTATGCCTGTTTACAAAGTTATCTAATGACTGGAAAATTAGAGAAGAATCACAGTAAAAACTGGAAACACAATTATGAGACTAGGGGCAGCTGTTTAGGAACAGCAAAAGCATGCATGGGTGAAATCGGAAAGGCCAAGGAGCTAAAGAAACCTCGGTTAGCACAGGAGAGAAGATGAATTAGAAAAAAAAACAGTATAAATACCTTAAAAATACAAATACAACAAAGGACAGCAGAGATCAACCACCACACAGGGACGGAAAACAAATGCAACATTTTGGCTAAAGTGGTTGCGTTTCTTTTGCATTAGCCTTCACCAGAAGTACCACTGACTGAATACTTACCAGATATATAGCGTAACCAATTTCAATAAAAGAGCTAGTAAGGCAACCCCAGTGTGCTAAACTGTACTAGATGACTTAGGGCATGGCTCCTGGAAATAAGTTGAGGGCAGGTAAAGTCTACCTAACTTCAAACGCTAGAATCATTCTGGAACAAATCATCAAACAGTTAATTTGTAAACACACAAATGGTAATAAGATAATGTTAAAACAAAAACCAAACAAACAAAAGAAAAAAAAACAAACAACCAACAAAACAAAAAAATTCCACCCATAGTATTGCCAAAACAGCACATCAAGCTAATTTAGTCATCTTCTGACAGACACCTGGCTGAGCAGGTAAAGAAGCATCTCTGCTTCAGTAGGGCTCCAGTCACTGTGCCATGTGACATTCCATCAAACAAGCTCCTGAGATACATCCTAGACATAATTATTCTAAAGTGGCTTCACAAGGGATTAAATAAAGCCATCCTCAAGAGAAGTTATCGTTGTCATAGTTCACTGCCGTCCTGGGAGGGCATTTCAGGTAACTTTCTGTGGGGATTTATCTTGGTTCTACAAAGTACTTCCATCAGTAATCTGGATTATTGTAAAATTTGCCAGTGACACACACCTGGAAGGGGCTGTAAGCACTTTGAAGACAAAGTCAAAATCAAAGGCAATCTTGAAGAATTTATTTCAGAATATTTCTACAATAAGGGGAAGTGCTATTTTTAGGAAGGACAAATCAAATACATGTAGGGGAGGAATAACATTTGACCACAGTGAGCTGCAAAACACAACAGTAGTACAAAGCACACAAATCACTTTGAGACCTACTAGTAAGAACACCAAAAGCAAGAGATGGGAGCATAGGCTTTCCTGAGCGGGGCTGGACCCAGCATCGGGCCCACATTGTAAGAAAAATTCAGACAGTGGAGCAAGTCTAAAAGAGCACAAAGTGATCAGGTATTTGGAAAATATTATCTTTACTGAAAAGCAAAGGTAGCTGGGCTTATTTAGTCTAAAAGATTACTATGGGACAATTCTGTAACTGTCTTCTGATGTATAACAAGCTCCTCTGAAAAGAGAGAGCAAATGCTCTTTCCATGTTCACTGGGAAAAGCAGGAGAAAAAAAAAAAAAAACCAAAAAACTTCAACTGTTTACAACAATGGTCTGAGGCATAACTAGGAAAACTTGCTCATTAGTAGGAAAGGAAAGAGTTACAAGCAGCTGCCAATGGATGTTGTGGAGTCTCCTCTACGGAAGGTTTTCCAGAAGCTTTCAAGGAGGCCATAGCTCTATTACTGTGCTGTGAGGTGCAGTAAAGGTAACACCTCAGAGTAAGCAGTCAGGCTGTATGGAGGTACCTTGTCACTCCAGCCTTCCTATGATTTTTTTCTGAAGAAGTTGTGACCAGAACTCTGAAGGGCCATCCAGGGCACTCCTTCAGCAAGGAGTGGTGACACAGGGCCTGAGAACAAAACACAGCGATGGAGAAACTGCTCACGGAGAAAGGCAAGATCCTCACATCTCCTCTTCTTCAAAGGAAAACATGCCATCAGCACCATCAGCTTTAGGCCAGAACTAAAACTGCCAAGATACAAAACTCCGGAAAACTGAATTCATTAAGAAAACAGCAACTTATCACAACTGTTTAGAGTTGTTAGAATACCTCCATACAATGAAAGCTCAGATCTCTCAGGGCCAAGTCTTGAACTGAACAGGTACATAACCTTCAGCTATCTGACCTTCAATCCTAGATTATAAGCACACTATTTCAAGTTTTTATTCAAACTTAGTGAAGTTTTTCCAATGAGGAACAGGTCCTGAAGTAGAGAACACTTGGCTTTGAGAATAATATAAGGAATTCACTTATTTCTTTCTGGTTGCTAACTAAGGAGACCCCACAAGAAAGAATGCTGAAAACTTCCTCAGGACCATCGTCTTTCTAGAGCAGACACAACACAATGGTTTTCAAATACTTCTCCCTCTCCCCTCCCCAAATGCCCACAGGTATCTTGAGTTTTTTCAGATAAGATAGCATAATGTTTAAGATTCAACAGTACTATATAGACCAGAACAGACCACGCTTCAAATGGAAATAGGCTGCAACAAATGTCTTCCAGCTGGAAACAAGTGGAACAAACAACGTGGTCATAGCCCACCATCAAAGCAACAGGTGGATTCAGGATTTCACATTCACAAATGTGAAATTCTGGCTGGTCAGTCATCACCTACGCGTTCCTGGTATGTACTTGTCTCTGAGGACCCATCAGATGATTGGAACCAAAAGAAACAAGAAATTGCGGTAGGCATTTTCTTACCTTTCTACTGTTGATATGTCTCCCCCCAAACCAAACATACACACACAGAGTCAGCCTAAAAAATTGGCCACACTGCCAGGTGCGCAGGTTCACCAAATGGGGGTCTATGCCACAGCTCCATTCCGAGGCAGTGCTTACACTGAGCGCATAAGAAAGAAGTCAATTTAATTCACATAGTAACAAAGTGATTGACATTAGCCTTACATGACTCAAAGTCTCCAGTTAAAGGTGTAACTAGGGATAGGAATAATCTTAGTTTGCTTTTCAGCTATCTTCTCAGTTTTGCTGACATATATTTGTCTTCAGACCACTCTTTTCTCCACTTTATTGAGCACTTGCCTTGCAGTAAAAGATGATATGATAGATCTTAAATTTTGTTGTCTTTGAAAAAGCAAATGGGACCAGCATATAGTCTTGCAGCAATTTGTTTGTTGGATTTGAACTGGTCTACATACACACCCCTGAACAGCACCTAGGATCCATCCTCCAGACACATACACCCATACACACAAAATAAAGCCAACAAACAACTTGTTAGGTAACAACCACAGTAATAACAGCAACATTAGCAATACCAGACAGTTTTGGTCCCAAACAAATTGAAGTTATGCAACTGATCTTGAATTCATTCATAAAAATACTTCTGTGTTGATATGTTTTGCAGAGCTGAATTACCGCATCAGGCCAAGAGAGGGCCCCATTGAACTGCATTTCCTTTGCCTACAACCCCTCTGAAGTAGTGGATTTGGGAAGATAGCAAGGGAGGAAGAAAGAGAGAGGGAATACGTGACAAGTGCAAGTGCACGTCAGAAGAGAAAAGAATGAAAGAAAGGAAAAAAGAAAATCTCAGGTAATTTCTAGTGTTCTGCCTTTATTTCTGTAAGACCGAACGAAACAAAACCACAAACATAATGTAAATGCACATGAACAAGGAACAAAAAACATACTGGAAGGAGGAGGAACGTGTGGCTGGCACCCTGGGAAAACAACGCTCCTTTTGGAAAATACTGAAAAAATCAAAGACTCAGGACAAGGGCAGGAAATTTAGCAATGACACATAACTGGTAAGTCTAAGGTTTTGCACAAAGCTAAGTCTTTCTGTCAGACAAAATGCATAATCCACCTTTAATTAGTAATAGCCACATTTTCATTAAAATTGGTGAGAAAGTACTTATACTACTGTGGGTTGCCGAAGAAAATTTAAATGCCTAACCTTTTAAAACAAAACAAAACAAAACAAAACAAACATCTCAACTTACAGCCCCATTATTTTCCAAAGCTTGAGGACCACACTGTGAGGTGCCTGCGTGGTGTGCCTGTCAGTTGTGCTGCATTGCTTTAGAATTTCTCTCCATTTTGCACAGCACAACTGAAAACATCTAATATTCTACGAAGCAAAATCAACTTGGTTCATGGACAAAATTCTTCTACACCTGTCTTTCCCTTCTCAGAACTACCTTCACAAGTGATGGCAGATGACTTGCACAAAAATTTTAACCATTCATATTTCAATAATACAACTTCAAAGCATTTCATTTCACTGTTCCAGTGAGTTAAAACAATTAAATATGAAGAGCATCCTTACATTTTGCAAAACTCGTTCAACATGAAGAGCTCACGACAGAACATGTCATAGTAAGGACCACAGGATGCTGGTAGTCACCAAAAAAGAAAGCCACAAGCATGCAAAAGGTGGCAGGCATTCAAGCTGATGACTAGATAAGCAAGAATTGCCCTGAGGGAATAAAGAATTGAAGTCTTATACAGGTACAGAGAAATACACTGCAGATAGCCTTCAGGATCTCAAATTTGATTTAGAAGGTAGTACAAATCCAGTGGAGGCATTTCAGGAGAAGCTAAACACCGCTGACGCACAGGGTATGAAAGATTCCTTTGGCAAGAGCCCCACTGTTTTTCTTTTTGCCATTTTTAATTTCCAAGCCTATAACTGAGGGGTGCCATTTAAGGGCTTGGCGGCCCTACAAGATGGCAATTCAAGCTCCACTGAAGTCCAGACCAGCCTACTTAGAAGAAAAATCTTTAGATGCCAGCAAATAAACACTGTCTCTAATTGGCCTGTTGAGAATTAACCACTTCAAAAAAAAAAAAAAAAAAGTAAGGCGTAACTGCAGCAAACTTTCTGTATTGCAGTGTCCTAGTACAGGTACCCTGCTAACCCAGCCCCAGACTGAATAAGGACACTGACTGGGGATTCTGAAAGTCTTTTATAAAAACTTACTTTACAGTTGCTATTTTAGGAGCCCTTGGATCCAATAATCAAAAATAAATCGAGACGCATCCTGCCCAAATGCCAGTCACAAGCACTGGAAGACTGGTCTGCTAAACTTCCACACCCAAATACAAGTCAGGGTGAGACAGACCTCTTGCTGAATTCTTTTGTTGGTTTTCAACCAGGTAAGATGAAACTCTGAATTTCTCCCCACCTGGTACGTCCACTGTGAAGGAGGCAATATCCTGGAGCACCTTCTTTATGCATCAGGCAACACATTTTCCCCAAACTCCAAGGTTTGTGTTGCCCACATGCAATACAGGACACCTGAGCACAATGTCAGCTTCTCTACAAAGCCAGTGAGCCTCTAAGATAACCCGAGCAGACCAGTTGTACGCAAAAGGAGTTCATTTTTCCACGTGCTGCCAGCCTTGGCACTGTCAGCAGAGAGGCCAACAGGAGTGCCAGTCAGAAAGGTTTAAGAAATAGCGATGTGAACTTTACTCTTTCATATGTATACACTGGATAATATAAAGACAGAGTTGTAAAGCATGCTTTACCATACTGACTTCCCATGCATGTATCACTTTTCTTTTTTCCTTCTTTCTCTCTTTCTCTCTTTCACTGAAAATTAACTCCCTGCTGTCTCCAGAGCATGCTTTTAAGGACTGTCATGTTCACTCTACACCAGGCAGTGGAAAATGGAGCTAGCACCTTAAAAGTCTGTGTTTCCCACGTGTCCACAGTAGAGTACAATTCATTACCTGTTTCCTTAAGTCCTGAGCCGATCTATGAAGAGTATGGTGGTTGTTAGCGGTGAGCCCTTTCGTAGAGGAGCCAGTGTTTGTAGTAGGATGGTGATTAGCAGCAGCCTGGTCTTTTCGGCTCTCAGCCTTATGTTCGCTGTTCCTCTCCTTCCCTGGTGTGGCCTCTTTGCTTTTGTGTTTCTGAGCAGGTTCTTTCTCCTTCGATGATTTGCTGGACCCATTGAAAACTGAGAAGAGAAAAAATCAGACTATTCAGAAGAAAAAAAAAACCACATACAAGACCAAACTCTTCATTCAAAACAACTCAAATTTCTCTGCTGTCAGTGTTGGATATTTAGTGAGAGTCTCCTGATATCCAAAGTAAAATCAATACAGAAATAGAAGCACTATTTTGCATATTTCTTTATATGAACAGATTTACTAAAGTGTTTCCTTTGCTTGTTAACAGACATTATCTTCAACATCCAAATTAAAACATACGAGGTATATTACTGTTTTGATTGACCTAAATTTAGACTTATCAGTTTGATTTTTATGTATGACAGTTTTAATTAACTTTTTGCTGTGGCAGCAAGGGAATTCTAAACATAATCTAAACAGAAAGAGGATTTATTTTTACATTAATGTAAAAGAAAGGAAACGTTCCAGGAAAAAGGATGTTTTGTTTTCATCCAGATCCAAACTGCTGAACCAAACTGACAGCAGTTTGCCTATAGCAGACAAGCTGCAAATAGAAAAAGGTACTTCTGCAAACAAAGGAAAATACTAAAACCATTTTGGAACATGTCATATAAAGTAATGCTGGGACCTATGCTGAGTGCCCTAGCCTTTTGCTGAAGTGAAGGGGTAAGAAAGCACAGAAATATTTTTTTTTTTTTGTACAATAAATATTACACAAATGTATACAAGTCTACTCAGCAAGTTTTGTTCCTGTCCGTCTGCTGAATTTATTTAAGAGTAGTTACTGCTCTTTTGTTGTCAGGGAAGATGAAAAGCTGAGGTTGGAAAAAAAAAAATATGGCATTTCTCTGTTTGTTTGTTAATAAAAATGTGGTGAATTTATGTCAGTGCTGCCCCCTCTTCAGTGAAGCAGTTGACAGAGGTCCATGAGGCTTGTGATCCAACACTCAGAACAGCAAGTGCCCTCCTGCCTTCTCTGTTCTTAGTTCTTATCCCTGCCTTTTTTGCCATTGGTTAGGAACGCATGTAAATAAGAAAATTCATAAATACTTAACAGCACAAGTATTTAAAAAGCATATTTATTACACACAACATTACATCATCTCTTTGGGAACATTAACTAAACTAATTAATTTACTGTTTTCTTGTGAAATGAAAGCCTTCTTTTGTCACTGAACATGATATACCTATGATACACAACTTTTAATCTAAATTGTGAAGCTTAGCTGTTGCTACAGATGTCCTGTAGTATTACAGTGGTAGCAGTAGTAATAGTAGTGATAATAAACAACCAACAATCCTGCTGGACAGAAGAGGGGCATCTAAGTCGCTTTTGAGTAGACATCTACCTCCAAATCTTCTCAACCAGCTATCTACCTTCCCACCGCACCTGCAAAAGCTGAAACTACAGCAAGCTGTTGACAAATTCCTTATTCAGGTCACTTATCATATTCAGTCGGTCATAAGTGTTGAAGCAGATTAGGTAAAAAATAAAAAATTGCAATTGCTTTTCCTTCTCTCTCCCTTCCCTCTTGCATAAATTGAGTAAGAATGAGAGAAAAGCCATCGGCAGCGAAGTCACGGCAAATTCCTCCGCAGCTCCGTCACTCCTGAGCTCAGGAGCAACGGGCGCTGCCCCAGCCAGCCAAGGATTTCTCAGTGATTTCAGTGAAAGTCGCGTAACCTCCGTGTCTCGTTTCCAGTGATGGAACTGATAATAATTGCCAGCCTCTCTCAGGGAGTTCATGACAATACATTTATCCTCCTTTGTAAGGAGTTCTCGCATCAGATGGAAGGCGCTACAGATGCACGAAGCATGACTATTTATTTTTAATAAGACATAGCACAAACAACCGATGGCAGCTTCGTTAATATGTATTTCATCACTGCGAGTGGTATTTTCCTTCGGAGGGAATAAATTGTATATGCTGATCTGCTCATACGGAAATGTTAAGTCAGAGAGATTAGTTTTCTGTATTCAGTTCCTACTTTATAAACCCAAAATTACTAAAACAGAAAACACAGCCAAAAAGCCAAATTGTGCACTTTTATGGTTCACAAAAAAAAAAACAAAAAAAAAAACCCACACCCCACCATAGCAAACATGAGAAAAGGTGTATTTTATATGCAACAGCTCATTAATTTTAAGCGTCATGGGAACCCTGCCAGTTTTACCCTCTGAGTAATTATCTTTTGTCTTAATTTGTAAGATTCTTGAAAGGGCGAAGAGAGAAATGGGAGAGAAAAAATTTTCAGTCTCACAGGAAAAGCTTAAAAAGCTTAAAGCCTGAAAACACAATAAAAAGGAGAGACGGATGCAAAACAGTCAAGCTGCCTCTAGTTAAAAAGCAGATAGTATCAGTTTCTATAAAAATCAGTGTTTGTTTCTTCCAGCATCTAGAATACTGTTATATCCAGCTAGACATGTATAAAAACCTTTCTGCAATAGAGAGTTTAGCAAAATTCACAAACATAGTATGTGAATAAGTATCAAAATGTTAACTTGATATAATTACAAAACACTATTACAAGCCAAGCATTTAAGGAGGGGGAAAAAATCCCCTGGACTATGATTTTGCTCCCATCTGAGTAAAAATGTAGACGTTATTTATTTAGACAATAAATAAGCTATTTAGTACTATATAGGATTAAATTCTGGCCCTAATAGCTGATAAGACAGTTCGGTGAAAAGATGAAATCGCCAGGAAAGACCAAAAAGCCCGCCAAAAAATCTCATTCTTGAAGAGTCATTGATAATAATACAGAAAGACCCACTTCTCAAAGGGAAGAAAACAATAAAATCCTGAAAAGCCCAGAACTCTACATTAAATATTACTGAGACCAAATCTGATTTAGCAATAAAACTATTACTAATTCTTTTGTGTCTTCTTATGCAGCAAATTGCATTCTCCTTCATGTCTGCCAGCTCGTCAATATTTCTGAGGCATTGAGAAAAGCAGAAAAGGTGTACCTGCTGCTTTCCTAAGCCCAGATATAGGTAAGTCCCAGCTACAATCTCCCGTACTAGCAATAACTCTGACACATGCAATATCCAATGTTCTGCTCCCAGTTTTTTTTTTTTTTCCTTGTGAAAGAGTAGTCAATACAGGTTTCATCCTTGAAGCAATAATTTAATTTAAAAACAGTAAGACAGAAAAAAAAGTCCAACCCACACGAGTGGCGAAACTCACATTAATAAAGCAGAAATCTTTTGTAGTCTTGAATTATTATTGTTTTATGCTACCTTAACCAGCTCTATATTTCTATTATACACTTAAAGGTAAGAGCACTACTAACAAATAATTAAAAGTGCAAGTAAATTATTAGTGTTCACACACTTCAAATAGAATAAATGGATATCCTTTTATCCATATCTATCTGAATGCTCCTTCTCAAAATGTCACATCCTCCAAAGCAATTATTATTATTATCAAGCTGAAACAGTAAGAGTCCCAGAGCGAAATACTTGCGGGTCTTTTGGTTAGCAGTGATGATCAAGCGCAAAAAAACCTGAACCACTACATTCAAAACTCACAAGCACTGGGAGTTTTGAAACCACTGATATAATTTACGACAGCAGAGCAAAACCTTATGGTAGGTGTGATCCCCGCGGACGCATCACTGCGCTCTCTGCATCGGGGGAACTGGACCCTGGGCACCAATATTCACCCAGGATTGCATACAGGGACTTTATCACAGTTTCAAATGAAATATCCCAAAGAATCCCTACACAAACCAATGTAAACTGTGCAAACTGCACGTGTACTAGGTGCAGCTGTAATAATGGCCAAAAAAAAAATTGTGATCAAGTAAAGCCACAGATGTGCTCAATTACTACAGATTAACTCAGCATTTACTACAGGAATTGACACTGTAGTGAGCAATAAACGTTTATTGTGCTTTCAGCAATTTTCTGAAGTATTCCTACAACTTAATTTGGACACAAGTATTTTATAGGATACATCCAGCCAGCCATTCAGAAGCCAATTTATATTATGTACAACAACCAGGCTTTCAGTGCGTACGGAGCAGAATTACTGGACTGGGTTCAGCCTACTGCTGACTCCACGGGCACAGCTTTCTCTCCCAAGCCCTCCTGGAGATTATTCTTGCACCAGATACGTTTTATACCTGAAATAACAGGGGAGTCTGTTCCAGGGACAGCAGAGTATTGATGTATGAACCCTTTTGCTTTATGCCAGTCTCATGGGCCATACGTGCACACCCACGCCACATGTTGCAGAGTTCATATCACATAAAGCAAGTGACTGTACATTCTTAAAACTATCCAAAACAAAGAGGGAAGATAAAGAGTGAAAGGGAGAAGTTTTGTTTTTAGAAGGAGAAAAGGGAGTCATGCCAATGTTGTGAACTCGAGCAAGCTATTCCAATGCAAACCTCATGTTGCTACATAGATCATGTTTGGGAAGAGATGTAATATTAATCAACTTTCTGGCATTAAGTATCCGTTATTGTACAAAAACATTCCAGCTCTGGCTTTAATTCAGTTTTAAGTCACTGTGAAAACATTTATGTGGCTCTCAAACTGCCTTAAAGGACCCAGACAATAATTCTTTTCCCCTCCCAGAGGAACTAAAACAATGATCTACTTCCATAAAACAGAGTATTTTAATACTGCTGATTGTTTTCCTTAAGTGTTGGGTATGTTCAGACTTCTATAAACCATTTACACAGACAGAAGCTGTCTTCTGCAGTGTCCCAACATGATCTACCTACGTAGGGTCAGTACTTCAGGAGAAAAGGACACCACAACATTATACGAAAACATGTGGCACTACTTGTTTCCACGCTTGTCCAGACCTAACCCACTGCTATGCAATTTGTCAGTGGACAACTCTGCAAGAAAATTTCCATAACTGCATGCTAACAGAAGTCAAACAGGAAAATAATGGCAGGTAGCACTGAATTTATTTCTGACACTATCAATAACACAGCTCAAAACCCTACGCGCACAGGAATATATTGGGCAACTGAGAGGAGCATTATTGGTATGAGACACCATGCCACCGTTGGCAAAAATTCAATATCAAGTGTCTCATCTTAGCACAAATTCATTACTCTCACCTAACCATTACGACACAAACAACAGCAAAAGGGTCACTCGCTAAGCAGCAAGTCCATACAAGAAGTGTCTATCTGTTATCACAAGTCTCTCACCAGAATAACAATTCTATTTTTTTGAGCAACTTCCAGCTCCCCTATTCTTCTCCACAGGTCATACATTTAGCTACTGAAAATCCACAAATCCCCAAATGTGTTGTGCCTGATTTGCATATTTAAATATGTAAATTACTGCAAAACGGGTAATTTTCATGTTACATATTTTTGCAGAAAAATTAAATGTGCAAAAATGTTTATTGCAACAATTACTGGTTCCATGGTATTTCAACAAAAGGCTGTAAATCATCAAAATAATTGCCTACCCATTAACTATTGTAGCACTCTGCCTGAAATTTTCTTGTTCTGCATTTTAGCTGGATGCAGAAAATATTTTTCTTCTGAATGTTTACCTCTTCAGGATTAATTTCACTGAAAAAGCTGCATGAGCCTAAGACTCCATCTTATGCACCCCTCACAAATGTCGAATTTAATTAAAACCAAAACTAAATAAGGAATTGCAATCACAATCTCACAACACTCTCAAATGGTAATGTATGTAAAAGATATGCCATTTAAGCCCAAGATGTACAAACACAATATTGCAATATATCCTGAAATAAGAAAAAAAATAAAATCTCTATAATCTTTTCCTGCACCATCTTTGTTACCACACATGTAAGGAAATTACTCTGCTAAATTATCTGGTAAGCAAGGAAGACAGCACTAAAGCAGAGTATAGTATTTCTAGCAATGCCTGTTTACTACGCACTACTGCCAGATCTGTTTTGAAATTTGAGCTTCAAGAAAAAAAGGTATCTATACAATTTTCTCCCCTGCTCATTTCAGGCAAAAGGCATACTAAACAGTTTTTATCTGACCACATCAACAAAACACAGTATGGACCAGTAACTGCTTCTGACCCAGTAGGTTTTCTGGCACACTGGAGCTGGTTTGCTCCAGCTAAGGAGAAGGAAAAAAGAAAAAACAAAACAAAAACCAACCTCTTTCATTAAGAAGTCTGGTTATAAATAATGATGGCTAACTACATTTTGCTAAATGTAAATTAGAACTTCAACGTCTGTCTCAGGTGTTCAAAGTCAAATAGGACAATCTCAGGTATGCTGGCCCAAATGTGCACTTCTCTCCACCTCTGAACTGGTGTACTGGTATGAGAAATACCTAATCCTGCAATCATCCTTCTTGAGGAAATTAGCCAATCATTATCAG
This sequence comes from Tetrax tetrax, assembly GCA_009806455.1. NCBI lineage: Eukaryota > Metazoa > Chordata > Aves > Otidiformes > Otididae > Tetrax > Tetrax tetrax. Next base: position 206,696 of record WHYT01016857.1, on the reverse strand, counting down.
AGTAACTGTAGCCTGCTGCGCACAATTTCAGAGGTGCCTACGCAACTGTATCTGTGCACGCTGCTCCTCCTGAGGCCCTTTTCCAGTCTACAAGCCCTTTCAAGTAGGGTGACGCCTGTCCCCTTTTGCTCTTGTGATGGGATCGATAACCCAACAACTCCCTAACTGCATATTCCAGCTCCCGATCCCAGCCTGCCTAACAAAACTCTTGGCACCTGCGAACATTTCCCTTCAAAAGCCTGCAAAGAAAACCTTCCATCATGCCACAGAGTGAAATCAAAGTAGGATTTATTTAGTTGTGAGGAATACAAAGAATTATTTTTAAAGAAACAGCAACCTAAGCCTACCCTCCTACTCAGAATTTCCTCTGAGCAGCGGGGAGATGCAATTTAGACTCGATACCTCCCTGTCCCCCAGGGAAGCAGAGTACATCTTGCTTGCAGAGAACCTGCTTTCCCTGCACGTCAGCCTGCAGCAGCTGATGACTGACGCCCTCCTCCCTTTGCATAAGGTCAATTTTCTAATAGATCAATGTCTCTCCATCTCCTCCTCCGTGCTGGCAAGATGCCCTGTCATCCAGGCTGTGGTTGAGAAGTTCCTCCCCACACCTGGCAGCTACACTGAAGAAAAAACACATTGTTTAAGCCAATGCTCCTGCCTGCTTCTTCCACTGAATTCCTTGTGTTCAATGCCGTGTAACAGCCTCAGATAGATGGATGGTCATTTGAGATGCGTACAAAATGCAAGCTGGAAAATAAGCATATCCATCTGAGCAGCACGCAGGCATCCTGTGGCCTGATGTTCTGGATCTAAACACCGAGAATTATGGGGTTTTTACACCCACATTCAAAAGGGTCAGTAATAGGGCTGCAATTACAACACAGGCATTCGAAACTCTGCTCTATATGCTGCAATATGCAGCACCATATCATTCCTAATTTTCCATATGTTAATTTTGAAATTCACCACAAACTTACTCAGAAGGTCTGAAGTTAAAAGGGAACTATGTTCTATATTCCAATTAAACGTTCATATGGTTTGTTAGCTGGGAAAATATCCTTTTGAAGTCAGTAGCTATACGGAAAAGAGGTGATTCACTTGATTAGTTTATGGTCTTTCATTGTTTTAACCATGGTATAAATCCTACTGAATTAAAATAATTCTGATCAGGACCAAAATTCCACATCAAGTTTTAGAAAACTTCTAAAATCTCCCCCTCCTCAAAAGATATATATAATTAAAAGCACAAATATCTGTCAATTTTATTGCTGAATTTGTCAGAAAAATTATTAATGGTATTTTGCAGAAGAGGTAAGACTAGATGACCTCCTGGGGTCTTCTCTGACAGGAATTAATCCATGGCATGTATTGTGAGATCATACCTTAATCCATAAGCAAGTAAGGACCACTCACACATTGTACTACAAGAGAACAGTTCTCTTGTAGAGAACAAAAACTGAAAGTCTTTAGACGGTATCTTCTCTTAGTGAGAACTGTTCATTGTAAGTTTAAGGACGCTGAACAAGACAGTAATGGGAAGAGTTACATGTAGAACATCCCATATGACATGAGAGATACCTACCCAGAACTGATACTAGTTTCTAACCAAGACACAAAGCACCACTAACGACATGCAAGCCTTTATCTGCTGCTACTTATCTTAACATACGTCAGACCCGGCCTAATCAGCTAAGTTTGACAATGATATGAAACCAATTTTTAAGAGCACAGCTCTACCACTTTCTCTCATAGCAACTACAGCAGTATCTTAGAAAACTGATTAATTGCAAGACTATCACTCGTGTCTGTACAAAGATACTGCACAAAGGAAAGACTTGCTCATTACTACATTTCCCTTTTCCACACTTCCATGAATGTGGGGCATAAACACTTCTCCTGCCAAACATCTTGCTCTGCTCTTTAACAGTTGGTATGTGTGCAGCGCATCAGAAATACTAAGAAAGATAGATGACAAGGCATAGGTAACAATCTCATGCTTTAAATCTATCTGTGTAAGCAGTAAGGTTGGAAGGCGACAAGTCAGTTGAACTAATTATTTCAATTTGTGCAGCAAGATATGCCACGTGTTAGATGTGTTTCTTAATCATACTTAGGCATTTTTGATTGAGTTAGCTGTCCAAAAGGTGGCTCAACAGGCTAGATTATAACAAATACTTTGGTGTGCAACCCTAATAACGCCCCGTATTGGCATCAGAAGAGGATATTGACAAATGACTTCGCCCAGGAAAGTTGTTCTGGCCCCCACTTAGTAGAAAGCAATCATTTGACACAGTCTAATGACATTAATCAAGCTCTGAACCTTTGTTGTTGTATGTCATAGCAAATGCTTAGCATTTTCAGGTCCAAAGTGCTTGACTACACATTGTATATTAAAAACAAAAGACTTTAATTCATTAAAAATAGACTCTCACGCTAGATTAAGTTCATTTGCTGCACCCGTCCCTGGTCTGCCTTTATGTGTGGTCTCATTTAAAACAGACACACATGAACCAGAACCTACTTTATTCACAGGAAACAAAAATACTATTGGCTGTCAACCAAAATAACAGACTTTGAAAAATGGGAATACCCATGGGTAAGGAAATTTTAATTAAAAAAAGAAGAAGAAGAAAAAAAAGAAATGACAATGACGAAGAAGAAGAAACTGCCTTCTCTGGGAATTCCTGTTTCATCACCTTTGTCAAAACATCTCACAATGTCTCCTATGTATTTTATAAAGGTCTTTTGCAGATCTATTAAAGCAGCAGCTTCATTTATGCTCACTCTGTATCTCTGCTCAATCTGTATTGATAAAGATTATAAAGCCATTAGATGGCTCATTAAGTTTGCCTTTACTTACCCCCAATTAAGATTTCAGGTGTCTCTGGTTTTGAGCTAATTTCAAAGTGGCTGCCATCTGGGACATTCTCAAGGAACATGATCAGCTCCTTTTGTAACAATATATCACATTTAGAACTTTAAGGCAGCAGGTCTGTTATGTGCAAACTCATTTTTCATATGTAGAGTTTTGTGTCTGTTATTTTGGGAAGTTTATTTAGAAATCAATTCAAAGTGCCAAGTTTTGATCCATGGCTTTCACAGTGTTAAAGCTCCTGCTCACAGACGACAGTTGAAATGCTATTAGGCGTAATGTCCCCTTGCACTTCTCCACAAATAGTTCACAAAAAAGAGTTTTTGAGCTTGGGTGTACAATTAAAAAAAACAGATTCAGACGTAGTCACAAAAAATAGTTTTGGTATATGTAACAAAGGCGCCCTTTATAGAAAACTCTCCTTTGAAAAGGAGAGATGAGGACCAGCACAGTGAAGTAATTGGGATCTACTAATCTCTTCTTCAAAGCAGAGAAGGGCACGAAAGAACAAAAAAAGCAGGCACAGGTCACAACCATCTCTCAAAAAGTGTGCTGTAGAGAGACCTTCCTCTCAGTCCTCCTACTAAGAGGAGGAGAGCTGAATGGGCAGCCACCAGAAGGAAAGACTTCAATGGTAAACTAATACTGAGGAAGGGAACAGAGAGCACAGGCCCCATTTTGAAATTATGTCAGGCAGAGAAGGCACAGAGTTGTTGTGATACAAGAGGTCTTGCTTGAGAGAGAACCACATCACACAGGACTTTGGCAGGGGAGCATTACAGCAGGCTCAGAGAATTTTCAGCTTTTAGGTCTTCCACTTTACACTAGGTGATGTTGCAACATATACTGGTCCATTTAAGAAGATAGGGCACGAGGACATCGTGACAGAAAGACTGTGTAATATATGCAACTTTTGTTGATTTGCAAAGAAATAACTGACTTGAAAAAGCTTCTTCCATAAAATCTTTCAATCAACAACATGAATGCATTATCTTAACATACTGCAGTTGGATCGATATTGCACATGAGAAATAAATTGTTGCCCATCACACGTTTTGATACTTATGAATGCTTATATTTAATTTTGATAAAATTAAAATTATTCTAGATTAAACATCAGCCTCAAAAAGTCAGAGAGAGTGTGACTGTGTCTATACATACACGCGTGTGTAACTCCAGTATACGTGTGTGCATGTGTATGCACACAAACATATATAATTCCAGCCTTGCAGTTATAGTTCTACCACAGATGAAGTTCAAATCGTCAGGAGAAACAGATTAAAGCAAAAGATGCTAACACTACATCTCACTCCATTTTCCCACTATGACCTTTTTCACTCAGATCCAAGAGGATGGACAAGGCTTAAGCACATTCAGCTCATAAATTTATTTACTAGGCAGTGCAGGAGAAAAGCACTATTTAGGACCTACCTTGCCCATTTGGTACATGTTTATGCGTTTTTCCTTTCCTGGGAGTTGACTGGCATGATGATGAAGCATTGTTTGTGGCTGTTTTTGCATCCTCTGTCTCCTCCTCCTCCTCCTCTTCATCCTCGTCATCCTGAGAGCTTCCAAAATATACCATGTTGCTGGGCAGGGCTGGAGAACCTGTTCATTATAAAGAAATTGCTCATTAGCATCATTACATTCACTTACTGCACTAGCCATACTGATCATAACCTACTTTAGTGTTATGCATAGCAAGGGAGCAGGGGGATCCAGAGCTGAAAGGTCACTAGTGCACGGCTAACTGCAAGTTTTTTATTTATGAATTTTTACCAACAAGCTACATATGTGCTTGAAAAGCATGGTCCTCCCACCCCCCGCACATTCTATTCATACTTTACACAATCAGTCTTGCTACAGACCCTAATTAATAGCTTTGTGTATTCAGAAAAGGACTAATGCACATGCTTAATTTCAAATGCGTGCTTAAGTGCCTTACTGAAGTCTTAACACACAAACTAGAAGCTTACAGCTTTTCCTAACAGAAGAAAAAAGAGCATTTACAAACCAATCTGCACCCCAGTAGTATTTTTACGTTATTATTACAATAAAATATTAGCATTTAAACTTCGCAACGCTTTGCAGACCTCTACAGTAACATACACAATGCTTTGCAGTGTTCTGGTTCAGTTTTAAACAAAAATCAAGACATTGAGACGCTTAAATTTGCCTAGCAGGTCCCTGGTAAAGGAGAGAAAAGAGCAAAAGTCTTTCAATTCCCTGTGTGCTGCTCTTGCGGATATTGGTTCTCATCTCTTGCTTACTTCCCATGATGTTCCCCCTAACCTGCCTTGTTTGCGCAAAGGTACGATACAACATGCAATTCAGTAACAAAGAAGTGAGGATTCAAAAGCTTAACAACATAGGTTTGTTATTTACCTGTAACTCTTGCAAAAAATTTATTTTACGTGTGTCATGCAGCAGTGTGTTCGTTTCCCTGCACTGCACCAGGACACATGGCATGACCATAGCAATCTAACAACTAATTTTAAATGTACCAATACTACTGACAACTAATGGACAATTTCTCTTATGCCCAGTATTAGTTTCTACTTCGAAATAAGTCTTTTGTCTATCCCCTGGAGGGACAGGTGCCCTAGGAGCCTTCTACTTACTCACAAAGAGATTTTTTTTTGTAAAGAAGGGGAAAAAATAGAAAGTAAATAGAAGTGGAGAATGGGACTCCTTGCTTCAATTATTTTCCTGTAGCTAAATAAACAAAGGACCAAGTGAGCTGGGCTACAGACCAACACCACAAGGTACTGGCTATTTGGCTGATGCTTCCTTAGGAAACACTTCTGGCTTCAAGCTCTTCAGAACAGCAATTCAATTTTTTGTTTGGTTTTGAGCTGTTGGTGTTGCCATTGCCAACAACTAACTAAAGCTTCTTTCTCGGTTGCATATTTTCTGCTCCCACCAGGTTTGTAGAAAATACTACAAAAATTACATTTGAATGAATGTATTTGAATGAATTTGAATACCTAAATATGGCATAAAAACCAGGATTGGCTGTTTCCGCAGTGAATCATCTTTTCCTAAGTGTTTTGGTTGGGATGGAGTAAATTTTCTTCATTGCAGTTTGTATGGTGCTATGTTTTGGACTTGTGACCAAAACAGTGTTGATAACAGTGAGATAATGTAGCTATTGCTGAGCAGTGCTTGCAGAACACCAAGGATTTATTTTTTTTTCCTGTGTCTCACGCTGCCTCGCCAGCGAGGCTGGGGGTGCACAAGAAGCCAGAAGGGGACGCAGCCAGGACAGCTGACCCCAGGTGACCAAAGGGATATCCCATACCATTTGACATTGTGCTCAGCAATAAAAGATGGGAGAAGGAAGAGGAAGGACAGGCTTTCAGAGTTAGAGCATTTATCTTCCCAAGTAACCATTAGGTGTGATGGAGCCCTGCTTTCCTAGAGACGGCTGAACGCTGCCTGCCTCTGGGAAATAACGAATGAATTCCACCTTTTGCTTTGCTTCTGCTCGCCACTTTTGTGTTACCTTTTAAATCATCCTTATCTCAACACATCAGTGTTTGCACTTTTACCCTTTCAATTCTCTCCCCTGTCCCTCTGAGGGGGGAAGCGAGTGAGTGGCTGCGTGGGGCTTAGCCCCCCACCTGTAAAGACCTTTGCTCCTGATCTCTACAATGGCCCCTTTGGGACTGCAGCTGCCTTGGGGAGAAGCAGAGAGAAACTCCCCACTGGCACACCGTGCTGTGCATCTGTGGTAGCCTGGGATAGCTAGGGGCAACGCTGCAGCAGCACCTACGGCACGAAGACTGGTCCCCTCAAATTAACGCATGTATCAATCCATCCAACCTAGACATGAAAATATGGACACACATGGTTATCTTAGAGGGAAAACATTTTGCATGCCACAGCTTTCATATATAGACTAATCATAGACTAATGATCAAATTAAGACTGCTGACATATTCCAAGGCATGGGAGCTGCAGCAACTTAGAGAAACAAAAACCTTCACATTTTTTATGCAAGTCCAGAACTTTTTGGCACACTCTAAGCAATCAACCATAGTACGTAAGAGGTGCTGAGAGGCACTTTAATTCTTCTGCTTGGAGAGGAGCTTTAAGTCTCAACAGTGACTAACTAGAAGACTCCAAAACAGTTACTCTAAGACAGCGCTGCCTGAAAAATAAATTGTCCTTTTTCTTCCATCTACATACCCAAGTCTGTGGTAAAGATTCAGAAGCTCTTAGCTCTGCAAGTCTGTACTGTGCATCAGTTCTAATTAGGATCCGAAGTCTGGCATCATCAGTGCATTAATGCACTGACAAACGACGGCAGTAAAAGAAACTTACCGTTAGGAACTCTCAAAATTAGATTCAAACACAGACTAAAATCTCTCTATTATAATTAGAGAAATAATCAGAAATTTTATCCTTCTGAGACACTAAAATAGGAGACCAGATATAATGTCTACTCTCTAAGCCTCATCTTCCCTAGAGTTCCATATCCTTGAGCTTTTTTGTCAGCTGCTTTCAACAGCAACCATTACAAAAATTATAATCTGCGACACAAATGTTGTTATAGAATCATAGAATGGTTAGGTTTGGAAGGGGCCTTTAAAAGTAACCTAGTCCAACCGCCCTGCAAGGAGCAGGGACATCTCCAATTAGATCAGGTTGCTCGGAGCCTCATCCAGCCTGGCCTTGAACATTTCCAGGGATGGGGCATCCACCACCTCTCTGGGCAACCTGTCCCAGTGTTCTACCACCCTCAGTGTAAAAAAAAAAAAATTTTTCCTTCTATCAAATCTAAGTCTACCTTCTTTTAGCTTAAAATCATTACCCCTCGTCCTATCACAACAGGCCCTACTGAACAGCCTCTCCCCATCTTTCCTGTAGGCCCCCTTGAGGTACTGGAAGACCACTATCAGGTCTCCCCGGAGCCTCCTCTTCTCCAGGCTGAACAGCCCCAACTCTCTCAGCCTGGCCTCATAGGAGAGGTGCTCCAGCCCTCTGATCATCTTTGTGGCCCTCCTCTGTACTCTCTCCAACAAGTCCACGCCCTGATGTTGGGGGTTCCAGAACTGGACACAGTACTCCAGGTGGGGTCTCACCAGGGCAGAGTAGAGGGGGAGAATCACCTCCCTCGACCTGCTGGCCACGCTCCTCTTGATGCAGCCCAGGATGTAGTTGACCTTCTGGGCTGCAAGGGCGCATTGCCGGCTCATGTTGAGCTTTTCATCCACCAGCACTTCCAAGTACTTTTTCTCAGGGCTGGTCTCGATCCATTCTCCACCCAGCCTGTATTTGTGCCTGGGATTGCCTCGACCCATGTGCAGCCCCTTGCACTTGGCCTTGTTGAATTTCATGAGTTTCTCACAAACCCACCGCTCCAGCCTGTCAAGGACCCTCTGGATGGCATCCCTTCCCTTCACCTTGTTGACCACACCACAAAGCTTGGTGTTGTCGACAAACTTGCTGAGGGTTCACTCTATCCCACCAGTCATGTGACCAACAAGGATATTAAACAGGGCTGGTCCCAATACCGATTCCTGAGGAATGTCACTTGGACATCGAGTCGTTGACCACAACTCTTTGAGAGCAGCCATCCAGCCAATTCCTTATCCACCAAGTGGTTCGTCCATCAAATCCATTTCTCTCCAGTTTACAGACAAGGATGTCATGCAGGACAGTGTCAAATGTCTTGCACAACTCCAGGTAGATTACTATTATTAGAATAGTAGTCTTTTATGTTTTTTTCTTTTTTTTCTTTAAAAGCACAGAATAAAATCCAGCACTGTGTCATTCTGCTTAGAAAGGAGGGAGGGCCTAACCCAAGTGCAAGAGCAGATACAAACTTCACCTAAGTCCTGGTATTCAATCGTTGCAATCTCAGTGTATAAATCTTCGGTCAGAATGACATTTTTTAATTCTTTCCAATCAAGAACTATGAACAACAATGGTTAAACTACATTCCTGGGACAGCTGGGACTGTTTGGGAAGTACATTTCCAGAGAAATTAGACTAGCAACATCCAATAACACAGGAGAGTCCTGCTAGCCCTTACTTTACTGATCTAAGTGCTCTGCAATATGAGACCTCAGAGAAAAGCTGGCCCTCCTCCTCCCCCTCAGCTTTTCCTACATATTTATTGAAGTTGCCTTGCAAAACAGAAAGAAAGGAAAAAAACAAAGGCTGTTTTATTTATGCGTTTTTATGGATGAAGACACTGAAAGAAATCCAAAAGCTTTCTTGCTTCCAAAAGTTTTCTTGCTTACTTTTTATATTAGAACTATTTTTATCACCATCTTTTATAATAAGATTTAAGTTCTGGAATAGCCTCAATACTGAGAATTTGTTAACACCTATTGGTTGAGCTGGTTAAAAATACTTTCACTTTAAATCTATGTAGCTAAACATGTCCAAGAGGCTGAGAAAACACCAGTTTAAAATACTGAAACTGCAAATTCCCTTTATGAGCAACCTGAAGGAAAGACAAGACTGTTAAGTACACTGTGATTTCATTCAAGCTAAAAGAATGACAATTATGTTGATCAGGCAACACCTAACATGTAAGTGTGAGCAGCTGACATGCACTGCTGGTTTACACCAAGCACAGAGCTAAGAAAACCCTCCAAAACTCATGGAAATAAAACTCAGACTTCTCATGACTGAAGAACTAATGAAGTGCATACAAGCGAAGCTGCACCACAAACAGTGGAAGCTATGTGATCACTCACATTCTTTATTATAATAAAGATTCCTGTCCTAAATATCCCTCATTGGCTCCGAGGCCAGGCAGGGATGTGTGTATGATGCCATAGCCTACCTCTACAGGGGACCCCATTTGTTACTCAAAGCTGCTAATTTATATAAACAATCCAAAGTAGTGCTATTCTAGCCACTAATGTCAAAGACCATTGGCAATGTGCAGAGGAATGGGCACTCAAGAGTTGGTTTGGTTTTTCCATCTGTATCAGTTGGTCTAACAAAATATATTGCCTTTGCTCATAAATCTGGCCTGTCTTCATCTCAAGTTAAGAATGTAGCGGTTTTCCTTACAGACAGACTTTCTTCAGAGTTGTTGCTCTCAAGTTTCTCCATGTATAACAGATACTTATCATTAAAACGATGTACGACAGCAAGATGATAAAAGCCTTCCAAAATGGGATGAGAATAAGGAAAACTACAGGGTCACCAAACACATACCTATGCACACGTTCACAAAACATAAAGTTGTAAGGTGCTTGCTTGATTTTTTAATTTACAACACTTTTCTGCACATCTCTGTCTTTGCCTGGACGCACTCAGCAAGAGACCCACGGGGCAGTTATGCCAGTTCATTCTTGCACATATTTTGCCAGCCACACAGCAAGAGTAAAGATGAGCAACCAGCCCTCCTCTTCCTCTTGTCCTCCCCAGCACCAAGGCATGATTCTCAAAGCCTACCCAGGGCAATCTAAAGAGTGACCCTAGAATTTAATTAATAATGAACAGCAAAAGAGAAGAGCTGCAATGCTCCAAATAGAGGGCAACATCTGTGCCTGGGAGGTGGTGCATACCAGGTCTCAGCACTCTAGATATATAATTCCCCACTTCCTCGCTTTCTATCCCCAAGAAAACAGCAGAAAAATCTGCGAGAGAGTTACTAGAGCCTGTGGCTGTATTGAATTTTATAAGTCTCCTTCTGTGCTGGGAGCCCCCAAGTTGCACAGGCAGCTGCTGCCACGGGCACTGCAGGGGATGAAGGGGGAGAGCAGGGGAACAGCCCTCCAGTGCCTCGAGAAAGCATGCAAGCAGCTCTCCACATTGAGAAACCCACGCCGCTATGCACCTGATCAGCAGGTGCCTGAAAAACCCACTCACTCAGCAAATCTGATGGAAATCTAGAAAATAAAAATTGACTTTCCACCACTTATTTAGAAGACATTTTATACAAGGAACCATCTAGACAGTCTGTGGCTGCATGGACATTTTTCATGGCATCAGAAGTGATCTACACAGCATCTACCTCCATCTGCCCACTTGTGCTTATTCCTGTGCCACCACCTCAACCACAGCAGTGTAATTTTTTTGTGGGGCCATGTAGTGAACCAGATCAGGGAACTGATTCAAATTAAAATCCCAGACTAAGGAAATTAAAGTCCATTAATACATGCTGTAATAGTAATGTAATGTTACAAGCTCTCAAGTAAAGATTTGGAAAATTTCTACGAACACTTTTTTTTATTGAATGTGTAGCTTAATACATCATTTCATGTTATTAAACAAAACATGAAAAGCAGCATGTTTCCAATCTCGTGTAGAAGCAGAACGTTTTACTTTCTGTCTTGATGATGTCTAGGCACACACTTCCTAAATGCCTTTCCCCCCCCAAAGACAGCTGATTTGTTTTAATTCAATATTTGCAGAAAAGCACGTGCCATCACCAGAGAACGGGACAACGCAACCGCAACACATTGGGAAAGAAGGAAAAGCCATGGCAGAAGTAAGCTGAAAGAAAGGGCATGCAGCAGCAGCAGAGCAGAAAAAGGGAGGGGCTCAGATGTGCTGGGGCTGGAGAACAAGGTGAGTGGTGAGAGATAAATTAGCAGATGGACACAGGCTGCAGGAGCAATGGGAGAAAGAAGATATTGAAGGAATTACTGACTTTAAATAGTAACAAATACAGTAAAGTGGGAAGGACACCTTGTATTGAGCAGCTTTAACAGGAGTATCTGTCTGACAGCGCTGTCGACCTGCTTCCCTGATCTGGACACATGCCACTCACCTTTTCCCACTTAACAAGTCACTGTTAACTCACAGTTGAGAGCAGAAAAGCTACAGCCAAGGCCATGCAGCAATCTGGAGGGAACTTCCCAGCCCTCTCTCCCTCTTCCAAATAACTGCAGGAAGGCCAAATCACCAAATCTGGACCTCATCGTGCAATTCTGAAAGCCTAACAGATTGCCTTGGCTGACTAAGAGATTGCAAGCCAGGTGGAAAGCTCAGATAGCCAACAGAACCTCAGGTATCCCCTCCTCACCAGTATCAGAGGAGGAGTTACTGCTCCTGCTCCTGTGAGGAGATACCGCTGTGCGTGGCAAATTTTGTGAAAATCATTAATGGCGAGTTGTCTTTCTTAAATTCACTCATCATGGTTACAATGAGCTGTGAATTATTACAAAAAGGGAGGATACTCAGCTCTCTAAAAAATGAGGTTTGAAGTATGTTTGGCAACTGTTTCCGTCAGTATCTGCAGTTTCGTTATTGAAATTCTCTCTTGAGTATTTTTGTCTTCCCTCCTATTGTGAGAGCAACACAAAAGAAAACCTAACTATATAGGAAAAACAATTACCACAACTATACACAAAGTGTTGCCTAATGCATATGAAAAGATGACAAATGTATTTTATGTCCTCTGCTATAATAATTTGATGCTTATACAACAATAAGTACAAAGTAAAAGATGGGGTTTTAAAACATGGTGCTGCTTTTAGCAGTTTTCTCAGAAAGATGTTACCCTTTGCATGTGCAAAATTCAGGCTTGCTACTAACAGTAGGCAGAATTGAGGCTTACGCAACCTGTACATACAGATGTGTTGACCTCAGCAGCAAGTGCCTGATTAATAGAATAAACTATACTCTTTTTCAGCCATTTTATTTTACTAACGAGGTTATTATTTTTTTTTATTTGACAAATGTGTAATTTTCCCTCCTAAATTACGGTATGTTTTGTTTCTCATTAAATTACATTAACTTTTGTCTTGGACTAGCTAAACATATTTTAAAAGCTCTGAATTTGGATCTGAAAAGTGGAATCAGAAGTATGGAAAGTGCATGTGCGTTGCCAAAAGCACTATTTCATTACTCTTCAGAATTAGCTGGCAGTGTTTCTGCAATATTTACTAAAGTACAAACCAAATGTTTTCATCTGGACAGGATTCAAACCCTGGTATGTTACAACCACAACAAAAATAATCTCAGTCCAAGAGCCTTCTCTGTAATTTGGGCTGTGGTTTCTGCAAAATTGGAGGATTCTTCTCCATGAATTATTTACACCGACTCCCCCTCTGGCTCCTCTATTTTTTTTCCTCCTAACAATTAAACATAACCCAGATGTGCTTTGGGAAAATCTTAAAACAATTTAAGACATCGGAATGATTTAAGAACAAGGCAGGTCAAGGTATGCAGGACTTAAGCCTGCCCTGATAAACACACAGCATGCCAAGCCTATAACGAGCCACTCCAGAGGTTTGGCTTCTCCTCTGACACAGCTCCATTTTGGGGCTGTACGCAGGTGAAAAAACCTTGCCTCCCAAATCCTCCCAAGGTACTGGCATCTCAGTGCTTAAAATTTAGGGCCTGCTTCTCATTTATTACATGTCCTACTTACCACGTTTTGGCAGGACAGCGCCAAGTCCCTGAAGTGCAAATAAATGTAATTTATGCCTGCACTTTATGGTCATTTTACAGAGTAAGGCTAGAAGAGAATGAACTGCATAAACTCTATAGGAAAGAGCAATTGTGTCTTACTTGTCTGACTCCATCTGCAGGAACCGTCTCAGAGGGAGCTGCCTGGATTCCGAGCGAGAAGGAGGAAAAGGCCATCCCAAGTACAGAAATAAAACAGAGCTCAGAAACACACCAAAGCTAAAACTCTCCCTTCCTCTTGCTGTTGAATCACAAGATGCTTAGTGTTATGGCTAACTTATCGGCTAGTGTAGTAACACAAACCCCATTTTCTTCTCGGTCCACTCTTCAAAGCAGTAGAGCTAAAACCAAAAAGCCAAAGAAAAATGTTCTTTTTGAGGGAAATGGAGTAAAGCTAGGGAAATGCATGAATCTTTAGGGAAAAAAAAAAACAAAACATAAGGTTCACTTTCCAAAGTCCACAAAACACACACCAGAGTAACAGACTACTGAATATAAAAAAAAAAAAAAAAAAAAAAAAAAAA
>WHYT01016857.1:166181-176316 GCA_009806455.1 Tetrax tetrax | reverse complement strand
AAAAAAAAAAAAAAAAAAAAAAAAAAACACACCACCAAACCTTCTGAATGAAGCACTGGAATAGGACAAAAGTACCCGTGCTTCCCATTAGCATTGTGAAGCAGAATGCTAGGAGACAGCAGGAAATAAAAATGGAGATAAGTCACATCCCCACACAGGTTGCCTTTCTTTAAGTGCAAGTGCCTTCAAAGCTATAAATAACACATGCTTAGTTAGCAAGCAGTGGAAAAAAGTGTATGAATGCAGCCATGTGTGCTCACACACACACATGCACCCCCCTCCACCATCTGAATTTTCCCACCAACAACTGTGGCAGTTGGCCCGGATCACAGCAGTGACATGCTGCCAACAGACTGATCAACCTCACAGCAGACTAAATTAGAAATACATTTCCACAGATTAAACTTCAGAGGACTGTGATGCCACTTTAAACTCCATTAGACTCTGCTCCTCGCAATCCTTTAAACAAACACAAAAGTTAGCAAACCACCCCACTCCATCTCCTCCACCCACCGGCTTTACCAGAAGTCCCAACAGGATGGAGGCTCCATATTGGACCAGAGTCAAGACAGATATATTAGCAACCAATCTAAAGCTACCACTAGCCTAAAATCTCACAGAGGAGAAGAAAAAAAGAAATCAAACCATGCTGCGTTATGGTGAGAAAGCCTCAGCAGGAAGCTATGGGTAGTGCTGAGCAGTCCTGCTCGCAGATGCAACGAAGACCTCAATCCTGGAAAGGGGAACTCAAACACAAGCTTTGAAGGATTCAATCCTCTAGGTACGACTTTTGCAGACAAGCCTTAACTTGTAACAAATGCCCACCTTTCCATCAGGTAACGGGACAAAACAACAGCAAGAGGCAGCATTCCAGCACATTAAGGATGGAGCAGTGACTAGCTAAGGGGACGTGGGGGCAGCTGCTGAAATAGAAACATACCACGAGAGCTAACAGGACAGCTAGGAGATTAAACTGAAAAATGCTATCTTCAGTGCACGATTTGGGACATGACGCCATGGAAAGTCCAAATAAAAATGACCCTGCAGGTAAGGTCTCCTTCTTCAGCTTAATCTGGACAGCCAGCTGCACCTCACGCTAAGGTCCCCAAGTCTGGCATGCAGGCTCGCAGACACACACCAGTGATCCCAGACACACACACCATACAGCTCCAGCCAGGCTCAGGCACCTGCTATTGTAAGATAATTCAGGTCTCTCTCTGTACAACTTCAGATACCTCATCTGCACATGGGCTGCAGAGTGGAGAGGCTCACCTGTTTTAATTATCACCATGGGAACAATCCAGCTCCTGGGGCAGCTAAGAAGAACAAGGGCAACCCCTCCACTCACCGTCAGATGAAAAGCCTCACTCAGATGGAACAATAAAGGACAGTGAGTAGACAGAGAAGGGGATTTTCCAACCAGATTTCTCCTCTTGCAGGAACAAGTACTCAGGCAAGTTAAGCACTACTTCATTTTACAGTCAGACAAAACAGAGGATGGGGGAGGACTTAGGAGAGCTAGACAAAAACCCATTCAGGATAACGGAGTGCTAAGCATAAAAGAAATTTCCTTTTGCACTATTACCAGCCTCATTTTCTGGTCTTTACAACCATGAACACGATTGCTCCTGCTGCAGATACAGCCAAATTGCTGAGAGCTGAAATGCACACAATATATTCAAGTGCGGCACCAGTACACTTGTCTGGCTGCTACGCCATGCCCAGTGCTGTGGCTCATTCTTTGAATGAGACTGCCCTGCGAAGCTGCTGCAAGACTCCTACCTCGAAGACAGAGGAAAGTGAGAAAATCTTCTGTCTTGGGCTTCCTTTTGGAGAGGTCAGAAATCTGAGTGGCGGGAGGGGGTAACAACGGCTCCACTATCTTTATTGGAGTTGTGCTGGGACTGTTTGGCTGGGACTGAGCAAACTTCCTTTGTGCTTGCAGCCTTGGCCTGTGGAAACAAGAGCATATCAGAAGCACGTTAGGCAGAACTTGCAGGAGAGACATCAGAACATAAAAAATCACTGTTTAAAAGGAAACGAGGGAGGGGGGGAGAGAGACAGACACGAATATCATATCCCTACTCAGGTCAACTGCAAATACAGTATTTTATCTGGCTTACCCTTTGATAACTTCTGCGACAGTTTGGAAAACCAGAAAGGGAACATCTTGACTATAAAATCTGACAGTACTATTTCATATGTTCTGAGTATTTTCTCGCACATCACACAATTACAGTTTACAATTCACTTATTTGGAAATTTAAGCTGTATTTTGCACCATGAAAATGTCTTTTTTTTTAAGTGTTAGTGTTCTTTGCTTCTTGTTTTTAATTAATTTACAAATTAGGTTTATTTTAGCTCATTAAGGTTTTAATTTATTCCAATTTGCTAGGATCTTATCTACATGGTAAAATATATATTAATAGACAAGTTCTCTATGTTAGTGCCCAGTTCTACAAAAACAAATCAAAACCTTTAGGGAAAGATATTTTTGACTCGGAAAATACCAGGTAAAAGCCATTAGATTTTTGTTCCCTTGGCCGCAGCCCAGAAGGCAGTAAGCAAGGAGGTCTAGGGTGGGGTTAAGCAGTATTTGTGACAAATTTGTAAGGATGAAGGACATGCATGGAGTGGAATTTGCCTCAATCCTGGTACTGGGCAATGGACCGACACTCTCCAGTAAGTTTTAGAGCGTGCCCAGGCACAGCTGTAGGAAATGAACAGATGCAGATGGTCTTGGCAGTCAGGCTGCAAATTATTTCGAACCTATCTGAAGGCTCTGATTAACTGCTAGGTGGCAATGAATATGATTTTCTTTAATACGGCTAGAACGCAAATTGGTATTAGGGAAAGCGCTTTGGGGCAGGACAGATATCCAGAGGGGGTCTCACTGGGAACCTGACTCAGCTCAGCATTTAAGGACATGCTAATTTCTCACTTAAGCAACTGGGATTCTAATTATGATCTTTATTACAGCTTCAAAAAGGAGAGTAGCTACTGAAAGAACTTAAAACCTCATTGAGAAGGGATGCAATTTTATGTCATTTTCTTCCCTAATAGCAGAGTATTTACATAATGTCAAACTGAAACACGTATCAAATAACACCGAAGGAAAAGCCTGGTCTTGTCACTCCATGGCAGGCTTGACCGTTATGACTTAAGGAAAGCAGAGTTCTCATTCAGTGTGGATGAAACACGTAATTGGCAAACCTCTTCTTTTTCATGGATATTAAACTTAAAATAGTTGGGTAAGAAGAAGTTTGTTACTTTATTTTAAACTTCCACAATTTTGTGGCTAAAATAGAAAAAAAAAATTAAATCTCAGAAGTATTTGTACACATATATACACACATCCCCTAACGACAACAGAGAATAAAAGTAGCATCAGCAATTTTCTTCCTAAACTCTGCATAAAATTGTCCATGTCGTCACTATCCAACTCCTGCTCTCCCAAACAACAAAAACTACCACCCATTCTTACTGCTTATGTTCACCTCCTTAATGGCAAATACAGCACAGTGTTTATAATTTTTTTATCGTGCTGCTTATAATTTCTAAATAAAGAACAACTAAAAGACACTGAACTAACTAAAAGACAACTGAACACATAGATTTCCTCGTACCTTGAACAATTACCTTTCCAGAATGAAGGTCTTGTATAGATCTGCCTGTACATCCCCCAAATTACTCAGATTGCTTTGCAAAGCTCTGTTCCTTCAAGCAGACGGAAAACACCCGCACAGGATGAATGGGATTTTAATTTCAACCAATTACATTTCTATCACCAAAACCACACATGTAGCCAGAGAAAAACACTTTGTGTTGGCTTCTGTTCTGCACAAAACGTACGCTCTCTCGCCAAAGACTATAAAGGATAGAAGCAACCTGCCTGCTGCTCTCATCTGCAGAGCAATTTTTCCCCACTGATGTCCTTCCTCAGCTTGGCTGTCAGAAACATACACGATCCACTCACTGCGTCTCAAACTGCCTGCTCAAATCTCATGTGATCACAGATAAGCAGTTAGGAAGACTCCACAACCACTACCTCCCCAAAAAGTAAAGGTTAAGCCTGTTTCATGGTTCAAAATTAACCCTTTGCAGCAAGGATCGGCCAGGGCTGTTTGCAGCATCCCCATTATTGATCCCTAGAGCACTGAAAGAGGATTAGGGAATGACTTGTAAGTCCAGCACAGACATGAAATCAATTAGAGAACTGAAGGTACTTTTGGTTCAATCTGTCTTTGCAAATACACTCTCAGATAGCCGTTCTTCCCCAGTAGAAACAATTCCCCACTGGTTTCGCTTGCCTACTTCCCACCGTGCAGGCAGCCTGGCCCAGCAGCATCACCAGCTCTCCCCTACCCACCATGCTCCTGTGGGGGCCTGTCATTTCAGTGAGGGCAGTGAAAATGCCAGACCTTCCCTCCACCCAGATTCAGGCTACTACCCTGAAGTTTTGCCAGTTCCTGGGGAGGCTGTGGAGACTTGTTGCTGTATGGTCAGATGTGTCTGAGATGCTTCTCCTCTCACACCTCTATTGATATTTGCTGTACTTCCTCCCGCTTGGTTTGAACTCACCAGTGCCACAACAGGCCTGCTCCTTACAAAATACTCATTTTTTTTTTATTAAAACCCTGAGCAGTTACAAGGTGTAAGCATCACCAATTTGATTTACGAACACTAGTAAACAAAAGCATCCTTTTGTAACAGCAGCATCCTTTCGGTTTCTGCAACAACTTTCTTTGCATGGATAGGCATGTGCTCCACAGGCTTCTACTTCAATGGTGAGAGTGTACAGAGTGAGCCATGAGCAAGAAACGAGCTATTCTGCAGCTCCAGCACACTAGGATGAGGCACTGGAAAGATAACAAAAGCCAAGCTTTTAAGCAGCCTTTGCTCCGGATTTGTGTAAAGACGACCAGTTTAAAATGTAGGCCAGCAAAGGAGAAACAAAAATTTCAAAATGGGCAACAAGTTTAAACTGTTTCCTTGTGAAGGGCTGTATGCATCTTAATAACCTTATGTATCCCCATGAAAAACTTCAGAAGCATAAAACCAATTATTTCAGGTATGGTTTCACATTACACTTAATCCAATGTAAGTGTGAAGCTGCTGCCAAAAAAAGGAGGTACCCCTCTCCACTACAGTTACATCAGATCAAGCGCAGCAGCCTGTCGTACTCATTCACGCATCACTTCTGAGCACAGCAGAATAGGTAAGGCAGTGATAAAAGTGCTCAGAAAGACATTTTGTGTGTGATAAACATAACACCACTGGTGGGGCTTTTGCTCTTTGCTTGCTAATGCAACAATTTCTGCTGCAATGAACTATTTAGTGTACGTTTGGCAACAGGAGACAGATTGGCATGAGTGGCAAAAAGAACAACGAAAATTTTGTTCGCATCCTCCAAATAAATTGCTTGTTCTGTCCCCATTGAAAGGGTATATGCTATGTAGGACTAGTAAATACGCGAACAGAAAAAGCTTTGCAAGAAGGAAAAGAATGAGGAAAGAACTCAAAATAAGACTACATCTAAACATCATGCAAACACCCAACATGCAGACAGAAACAGAACATTATTTTCCTTCAACTGCTTTTGAGAGATTTTAAACACTTACCTATGACACAGAGTTCAAAAAAGCCTCAGCCTAAGAAAGCCTCACCTCCTTTTAGTACTCTTCTCTTCTTCTGAACCAACTCTTTAGGTCTTTAGCCAGAGACTAAAACTCCACAACAAAAATATCCCAAGTGTACAAACTCAGATTAGGCTGGAAGACATTTCTCTCCAAGGCAAAATATACTTTTCAAAGCTCCTCTAGATTGGAATTTATTTTTAGTGGAATATTTTAAGGAAATTGATTTCTCTAGAATCAAAACACTACAGTTTCTGTTAGCTAAAAATACTTCAGAAATGTCTTTTAAAATAGACTCTCCTAGCACCATTCCTTTAGCTTGTAGAAAAGGACACGTTTAGGAAGAAAACACATACTACACAAAGGCAGTCTTTTCCTTGCAAAGCAAAGCTCAGGTTAATATTGGTCAGTGTTAAGTTTAGTAAACAACACCCTAGATAACAGCACATGCTGTGTTAGCTGCAAACCAAGTATTAAATTATCAGTATGCTAGATTTAGTTGTACATCGGTACAAAAATCTGGCTGTTTTCAGTTTATTACTCCATAACTCCTAAGTGAAAGCAAAGCATAAGAAAATATACAAAGAAATATACTAGAAAATATACAAAGAACAATCTGCACAATTGAATTGATAACATATACATATTTATACTAATCTATCTATAATAAATTCTCAGCTTGACAGGCTGTCCTCATACCTAAGCATCTCAACTGGCAAGAGATTTGCAGAACAGACTATCTTTTTCAAACATTCTCTGCTCTCCAGCAATCTGCAGGTTTTCACAAAACTTCCTCCTTGTTATATACTAGAATATTTGCTTGCTGTTTGGTCTCACAATCTTTCACTTGCTCCTTGAACTTCACTTTTGCCTTCATTGTTTCCTGCTTTTCTGTTGCCCTTCTTCTTTATAACAGCAACACCAGAGTTAATTTCCAAACTCTGTAGGAACCCTAGCTGCTTGAGTGTCACTATTTCGTGATTAATTCCCCTTCCCCTTTTCAATACAGTGTTTTTCACTGTCTGTGAACAAGCAGCCTGCACGCTATATTGAAGGAATCAATGCTTCTGTGCTTCTAAAAGCAGCATCAGTATCTGATTACTTTGCTTTCGTCACTTCTCCTCCTGAGAAAATGCAAAGTCAGTATTTGTAGATATTCACTTTTATCACATTAAAATTGCTACTACTAACTAGCGGTGGTGAGCTGGTGTTTGTTTTCACCAAACGCTCCATAAATAGTTAGGAATACAGACTCACTCACTGCCTGATCTAAGGCTAGTTGTTCAGGAATCATCCTCCATCAGAACACATCTTTAAACGGGGAGAGTTTGGGTTTCTTGTTATTGCTCAGTTAGGCTTTGCAGTTCCTGGATCTCTTTCAGTATTATGCCTCTCGATCTGGGCCGCAGAAATTAGGCGCACCATATATTTCCTTTTTTCCCTTCAGGGGTTTCTCCTCACATGCATACAGCTGGTTCTGTGGGACCTTTCCCATACTGCTGTCTCAACCTGACCATCCCAGACAGCTACACCAGTCACAGTAAAGCATTATGGCTGTCCTTCCATCAGCCACTAGCACCTGTTACAGGGAGGGCTCTGGACAGATGGGTGCTCTACCTCACTGATTTTTGCTTTTGCACTGACTGCTCCATGCTAATATCATGGGAGTTTCCCCTCTGCCTGTACCTGGGTTATTTGTTTCCTTACTATGACACTTCACTGGCTTGGTGAAATAGTTATCTCTGAGTTTTACTTGTCCCTACCCCTATCTGGATTGGGTCCAAAGTGCACCATCTTTTGCTCTCATCAGAGCCGATACACAGCTTACACATTTGGTTTAATTACCACTGTTAAACATGACAATCGGTCTAACACACCACACGGCTCTATGCAAAGACTCACTTGTGCGTGCATGCAGCTTTGTTTATTAAGGTAAGCATATCTGGAAGAGATAAGCTGTAGACACGTTCTGCCCCCATTAAAAAAAATAAAAAAAAAAAAGTAATTTAGTCTTAAATAGCCAGGCATCTGCTGCAGATCAGATTATTATCAAGTGTGTAATTTCCAGCTCAAACTCAATCAACCATGTGACAGGCACTCCTAAGCAAGCCCAAGGTGAGCATTCAAAACTCGATGCCGGACACATCATTCCTCCCGGGACAACTGGGAAATCCTGATCACTATCGCATGTGCCAGCGGGAAGCACAGCTCAGCTGTATTTCACCCTCTCACTCCTCAGAACAAGCCCAAAAGCCCAACACACTCCAAATAGTAACCTTCTAGAGGATCACCAGTTCAAGAGAAAAGGGCTTCAGAATTGAAACCAACAAACTGTCTACATCAACACAGCCAAAACTTAAATTAAACTATTTTTTCCCCCCAACTGTAAGGGTAAACTTTACTTGGATAAGCCAGAAAAATTGCCTTCAGAATACAAGGTCTTACTGGCCCTCCCTGGAGCACACTGGAGGGCAAACGTTAGCTTTGGTAGTACCAGGCAGCGTATCTGTCCATATGTACTCACATACCACCGCAACCACTGCGTCCCAAGTTACAGCGTCAGGTGAATAAACGGCATCACAGCAAGAGAAGAAAGCAGGCGTAGGAGGGGTCCTTTGAGCTGCACTTCCTCTCCCACATCCCACTAAGCTAGTGGGTAGTATGTTCTGCCTGTATCAGTGGTATGTCGCCCATTTCAACAACATGCTGGCTCGGTCGCTACTGCCAGCAAGCCTGCAGTAGTGGAAATTGAGATTGAATCCTCATCTGTGTCTCTGCATCTGTTTGTACCAGGAAGGAACTAGAGGGTAAGAGACCTACTTGCTTCCATCCATGCAAACATCAAGTGCATGTAACCAGGGCAAAACATGTAGTAACACTAACACATGACTCCTTCAAAATTATTTGCAAGATCACTCAATCTTCTTTAGCTTCTCTGGTCCAAAAATTTAAAATTGGGCCTAAATAAATAACACGATTTTAAACCAGCCTTAAATTCTCAAGTGAACAAATCAAAGCAAAAAACTAAGCCCATCTCCCTTCAGTCCATGATTGTTGAGCCTAACAGGGCCCATTTCCATAAATAATACTTCTTGCCCTAAAACGTTAGCCACGATGAATGCATGCACACTTTCCTTTCTGCTTTTCTTGTTTGTTCGTTTGTATTTATTTTAAATGGGCAAGGGTTGGTTTCTGAGAACCTCCTCTCCTGCAAACAATGGAAAGGTGCTTGGGAATGACATCTAAGGAATGATAATCAAGCTGATCCATATGCAATTTAAACTTGTTTGCTAAAAACTGTTCAAATTATCATTAATTCTGGGATCATCTATTTTTCTTGACCATACTCACTCATCACAAGAAGATGTTTGCAGTCTCCAAAACTGTCTCACTTCATGCAGTTTAGGAGAGATACTTATACCCACTAAGTATCCCTTGGGGAAAGTGGGAGTTCTGAAAAGCCGCTGGACACTGTTTACCACCCCCCACCACATTAACTATGGAGGAACT
Organism: Tetrax tetrax; assembly: GCA_009806455.1. Taxonomy (NCBI): domain Eukaryota; kingdom Metazoa; phylum Chordata; class Aves; order Otidiformes; family Otididae; genus Tetrax; species Tetrax tetrax. The sequence continues at coordinate 167,170 of WHYT01016857.1, read as the reverse complement.
GGACAACTCCAGCCACCATATACAAGCCTCACATACACAAGCAGCCACAATGACAGAGGGGCACAGATCCTGCCTGCCAGAATGAGGACCATACTAGATGGTACAGCAGAATTTGTAGAAAACTAACACTGCATCCAGATTTCAGCTATAGATCCAGGCAGTTCAGGTTTTCCAGTGGTCTAGATAATCTTGAGAGGGACAAATCACACTGGGTACTAAATGCCCTGGGTTTTTGTCCTGGGACATCCATGGTGGCCAGGGAATTTTGACGCTACCCTGATGTAGCAGTAGGACTCCCCAGTGTGAACTTGAGTCCCCTTCATAGACCTCAGGACACACAGAAGCAGAGAGGAACAAGAAACAACCAAAAAATGCATAATTAGTCAAGCTTGCAGCCCTTCTCCAGGAGCATGGGTAACCTCTCATCCTACTGCTGCAACTGATTTTAGTTGGACTTGATGCATGAACAGTCTATGCTTATCTTACGTAATTTGCACTCCTGCACTGCTGTACATAGGGTCGCAAGCTCTCTGGTCACGTTCAGACCAAAAGAGGACCCTAAGTTACCAAGATGCAACTCCAGCACAATACAAATGCAAAACCATACATCTACCTTCAAGCCTCTCAACAAGGGGGTGTTTCCTGCCCAGTCTTCAGCAGAAAGATTAATTTAGATTTAAGTACATTAACTACTCAGACACTTCCACCCGTCCCACGTGCTGATGGCTGTGGCAAGAAAGGTTTATCAGCTGCTGCCCAGGGAGAAGGAGCAGCGGGAGCATGACAAAATGAGGATATGGCAGCTGAATGAAGCTCCCAAGAAGCCGTTTTCCTACAGTTAGCTGCCTTTATCATCAGATCACACTGTAGCAACTGTCCTATAGACTGTCCATAAATCCAAGTCTAAAGGCTTATTCCTCTATAAGTGTAGGATCTAGACAATCTATTTCAGCAAGACAATGGCTCTTTTAAATCCAGGGTTGTCCCCA
>WHYT01016857.1:153747-166161 GCA_009806455.1 Tetrax tetrax | reverse complement strand
AAAAAAAAAAAAAAAAAAAAAAAAAAAAAAAAAAAAAAAAAAGGAACTTGTTCACATTTGTTTGCTTTTAATAATCATTAGCAGATGTCTGAGTGAATATTATGTCCTGACTAACTCTTCTTTAAAGAGAAGACCACAAAAATAGATTATTTTTTTCACCTTAAATCCTGTCCCACGTGCTGAAGGTAAAGGAGGTGAACTCCCCACTAACCAACTCCTTCCAGACTGGAAGGAGAATGTAATTTCCAGTTCACTTGCACGGTCTCCACCTACTGGCAAAGAACCGGCAAGGTCCTGCTGTCCGGCCTCGCTGCAGGTGGGAAAGAGCAAAAGGAACCCTGCTATTTTTCTGATATTCAGCAAAGCCAGCACAAGGAAGCTGAGGGGTGCAAAACGGTCTCCCCTTCCACTTCATCCACTCTGCAACGTCGTCCTTCTGTCTGCGCTGGATTACGTATAATAGGGGCCTTGTTATCCAGCACAGATTTTTCTTTTTCAAAAGCCTTTTTTGGCCCTACAAAAAGATTTCCCACCCTATGGAACACAGCCTACAGAATGTTAAAACCTGCCCATTTTAATAAAACTTGAGCATTTTTCCCCTATTGAATTACAGGAAAGTCAAAGCTGCTTTCAGCACAACACACTGTGCAACTTCAATATCCTTCTAGTATCGTTTTTAGCGTTCTCAGACATCTGAGGGACATCTGCAAAACCTGCTTGCTTCCCAGTTCCCAACCAGGAGACAATAAATAAAACCAGCACGGTTCAGATGACAGAGCTTCCCACTTCCTTACTCATGCAACACCCTCCGGCGCTACCCGTAACCCCAGTTCCTGATAAATTCAGCGCTGCCCTTTGTTCCGTATTCCCCTTCAAAACAGTTGCAGATCCAGACTGAATGGTGAATGATATGCCAAATAATACCAAACATATCAGCAGCTCCCTCCCTAGTAATCTGACCAACTGCTAAAACTCAAGAGGATGGAAGATCAAAGCCCTGCCACTGAAGGAAAATTCTCTTTTCCCTTTGAGCAGCCTTTTCTCTGCCATTGAACTTTTTTTTTTTTAAAAAAAAAAAAGTTATTTTACAGATCATTTCATTCTTGTTTTCCAATCTCAGAAAAACATGAGTACCTCAATTCTTGCAATCTTTCACCTTTGCCCTAAAAGCATCTCACACTAGCCATAAAGCCTGAGATTATTACTGCTGGCAGGGATGTCAGAAGTAACAGTGTATGGATCATTTTAGCCATCATCTGAATAGCTGAAAAACTTCCTGTTCAATTAAGTCCTCCATTAATCCCTACCATTTGAATAAAATTTTCCATCTGCTGGCAGGAAGTGATAAAAGTCACATGGTCAGTAGGTTGTGAGCATTTTAACCTCTTGCAGGGGTTGCAGCTTGCAATTGAACCATACCTGAAACCAGATACTTGCACTTCCCATGGGGCCGGCCTTTTGAAGGCTTCTTTACCATCCGGCTATTACCAGGGACTCACCACTTCTCTTGTGGAACTACAACATTAGACGCACAGTGAGGAAAAAAAAAAAAGAAAAAGAAAAAAAAACCAAAGAAAAGACACAAGACATCCTTTATCTGCTGCACAGACTTCATTCTGATAAGCAGCAAAGTGGTCACTTTTGCATAAAACAGCCATCAATCACGTTCACCTCTTGCCAACAAAGATTACTAAATATTAACACAAAAATGAGCTATCAGGGGCACAGAGGGATAAAACAAAAATCAATATATTCCATGAGGTTAAACCTGTACTACCCTTATATAATTCTGAAGATAAAAGAAACTTTATCAGGTCCTATCTGCTCTTCTTGGTCTCTTCTCTTTTCCTACACGATTGTAATTTTTTGCATTAAGTTTCTCTTGGAAGCAAACTGCGACCCTCTCCAGGCTTCCTCCCCAGGAGCCAAACAGCCCATTCTTGCAAGTCAATCAGGCAGACGCAGTCAATTGTCCCGGTAACTCTCTTCAGGCCTTCTTTCAAGCCATGCCACATCTTGCTACCAGTCAAACTGGCCTGAAAAGGAAAGGGGCCACTCACCCTGCACCTCTTCTCTGAAGGATGCTAAATCCTATGAGAGGAGGCTGGCTGGACTGCCAGAGCATGCTGTCTTTCTCTTCCTCCTGAATGTCAGATAAAGTAGCTGGGAACTAATGATATGGATGGAAACTATGGTAACAGTTCCTCTGCCACCACAACCTACAGCCTTCCCCACAGGCTACCTGCAGTACTAAGTATCCAATACTCTATTGCTTCTTGCCGCATGTGTGACGCTCCCTTGCCACAGCAGACATTAGTAAAAACATAAGGCACATATCAAACTAATTTTGGTACCAGTAATCATAGTAAAAATACACACATAAACTGTATGTATACACCACAGATTTGTCTGGGAAGTTACAAAAATACAGTCCCACTTTGTTCACAGAAGAGTGAGATTTATTCTTTGTTCACGGAAGAATGAGATTTATCAATGCTTCATCTTCCCTAACACCCTCCTTACTTTTACTTTTAGGATATGGTCGTATGTAAGCAGCAGGATGCCTGACATTTGATGGTACAACTCAGATTAACTAAGAGTTTGCTGATGGTGGCAGAGGAAAATCACATTCCTCGTAGTCCTGCATCTCATTATGGATTCAGACCAGGATGGGAACGCACCATCCACGCCAGAGCAGGATGAAAGGATTGGGGCCATACCCTTCTGGAGAAGCAAACTACTGCATTGCCTCACCTGCATTTTTCTGCCCTAAATGAGGGGCTCAGTTTGGTTAAACGGATCTCAGCGAGGGCTGCTGCAGAAAAAAGGTATGGAATATATCCTTCCCTTCATCTCCCGCCACACGTTCCTGCTTATGCCATCACTAGAGCTCCTGAGACCCCATAATCAGCTGGCTGAGGAAGTCAATCTAGCTGAAAATTAATTTATAGGTTGATTTTTTTTTTTCTTTGTCAGGTTGGGTTTCATAAGCACAGAAGTGCTGGTGTTGGCACAAAAGAGGTGGCAAGAACTCATGGGAGGGAAGACCAGGAGTGCCTTTTCCAGTAGCAGCTTGCATTAAGATCACCCTAAGCTGACTGAGAAACATATTAGTTACTGAACTGTAAAATCTGAATGGAAAATGTGCCTGGCAGCAATGCCAGCGTAGTCCCCTTTGCTGTCAATCCTTTTGCAACAAGGAGCCTAGTCTCCATCAAGATTTTGCAGCAAGGAAGACAAAGTTGGGTGGTGGGTTTTTAGGTTTTTTTTTTTACATTATAACCTTGGGAGTTTTAGGGTATTTTTCTTTTTAAGGAATGACAAAATCCGATTTCCTGCATTTCTGCCCCCATGAGCAGGATCAGCCACCAGTCTTCCCTGAACCATCATTAAGCAAAGCCCCAGCTTACAAAGGTTTAAAATAGGATGGAGGGGATGACATTCCATATGCTCTCTACGCTGACAGTGACACTGCATTAAAGCTGAGCACTTGCTGATCTAGGTGCACCGTGGACGAAGCATCCTGCTCAGCAGTGCCCAGCACGTTGGCTTGCACTGGGCTTCTCTGGAAGTGTCCCCAGGGTGTGGCTGCCCTGCCCTGCCACCGATCAGCTGCCAGCACCTCATACCAGCACCAAGCCTGAGGAGACACCTGACAACAAGAATAAAGGAATGGCCCCCAAGAGCAGAACACTTAATTTCTAGGAACACACACTTGCAAGAACCTTATGGTCACGTTCAGTAGATGTGTCCATCAGTCTAAACACACTCTGATAGCTAATTAATTTCATACTTACAGAGGGAACCATCTTCAGCCATTTTAACCTGCCAGTAACCTGCTCTGTGACAGGCAGCAAGACACCTTCCTCTTCCTGCGTTGCATACAAACTCAAGCTGGCACTTAAGTATTTCATGCTGTATATGTACATACACACGTGTCAGCCTGCTCTACACCTCTGACATCTGGTCTCAAATGTGGACTGTGACACCGAGACACAAATGTGATAGCCCCAGTGCACACGTTGCTCCTTGCTGCATCCTACCGCTTTTATTTTATTTTCAACCTGATCCTCTGCAGTAGATTGCATACCTCTGCTTAAACTTCTTCCTAGATGTGTGTTTTTCACAATGTCCTTGCAAGAGAAAGGTTCCCACCCATCGCTACCGCTGACCATGCCCATCTCTCAAACCCCTCTGGAGTTAAAACTGCCTCTGCCACAGTCCATCGATAGTGTCCCCTTCAGCCCTGTCACCTGTGGCTCTGGCTCTGTTGGACAGAAGGGCCCTCAGCAAGGAAACTCCACCTCCCTAAGCACAGACCAAAAAGGTCCAAAACCCTGTGGTGCTTCCCATTGCTCGGCTCTCCTCCTCAACAGCACTGAGCCAACATTCGGTCACTGGGAGTGGGTTTACTGGGAGTCCTCAGACAAATCACTTCACTTTTCTGTCCCTTTCCCAGGCTGAAATTAGGCATTGAGCAAAGGAGGGCAGGCAGAATAATTAAAATCCTACAAAAAATGGAGTGTGCATGTACCCACGCCTGTTTAAACTGGATGAGGACCCAAGGCCGGTTTACCACATGGCCATGCAATAGGTCTTGGCAGAGTGCTCCTATGCAGGAGCAGCAAGAAATTGGCAATTACTTCAGCTGGGACCACCGGTGAACATTTGATGAACTCTCGGCACCAGTTCATTTAGCTCTCAAAAGCCGTGCATCGGAAAGGCAATTGGTGAAAACGTCATGTGAAACCTCAACAAAGAACGAAAGAAGTGAAATTGGAAAGAGCACTTGAGCAATAAGAGAAAGCAGGCAATAAGGCCAGGACCAATAAAGAAAGTAAAACATTGCGAGGGAGTGCAAAGAGTGGTCGGTATGTTCAGGAAAGTGGAAGTTACCTGAAAATTAAATGGAAATCCTGCAAGGACCAGACGACTGAGGAGAGAACGGCAACGTAGCCAACAACATGCCTGATTAGAAAATTGCAGAAAGCTGACAAAAAATATACAATCCTTTTCATATCTAGGCAACTGCTGAGCTACAGGTAAACAAATATGTGGAGGATTTCATAAAACCTCTGAGTATTTTCTCTATTTTAAATGATATTAATTATGGGTTCAGTAGCTACGGATACTGCTCAAAATAACAAACAAATGCAACCACAATGGGTTGTGTAAGCAACTGCCCTCAGCACTGAAGGAAATCTTAATAGCTTGAAGGTGAGAATTAAGTCAACAAAGTCAAGAAATAAAATAAATGCATCTTTTATCACACCATTACCAAGGGAAGAAAATGCCAAAAGGCAGAACTAGAGATGCTTCTCCTGAGGCCTTGCTGGCAACACAAGATTGCCCCAATTTAATTAAATAAGTTTTGTTAAATCAGTTCAAATCCATGTGGACTGTTATGGGTTAAGAGCAGGTTAAACCAGTGCCTTGTTGACAGATAAATCAAAAAGACAGCCTATCCATACAGCCTCTTGCATTGGTTTAACTTCATTAATATAAAAGCTACCTCTTAAGTTAAATTAACATAAGCCATCTAGAAATCTTAGCAAAGCACCACCACTAAAACTTCAATGATTTTCAGTCAGTAAATCCGAAATCATTTTGAAAGCTATCCTAGATTCCAGCCCACCTAACTCCATAACTTGCTGTCTTTCTGGGATGGCTTTCCACAGCAGGAGGAGGGAGATTTTGTCTTGGGTATGAATTTAAGCTACAATTCCATCTCTAAATAGTCAAATTCTATACTTCAGAAAAGGTACCAACTCCAACTTCATATTTTGAATGTGTAAGGGCAATATTAAAAACACACCAGATGGAGACACCCCAGTCCTATACAGGGTTCAAAATCTACGTATGAGTTTTGCCGAACATGCTAATCTATACTTTTGTGCATTCACCAAGGGTCTTGGCAGCCACGAGGGACTCCTCACAGCCAGGTGGCTTTAGAAGTGTTCCAGCTTTTTCGTGCACTGCTGTTATATAAATCTGCAAGATTAGAAGCTACACTAGAAATAGCTGGCTCACTAACGATACCGTTCTTCATAGCCATCGGGTGACCTTAGCCAGCACATGACTGATCTAGCTCACAAAGCTTTAAGCTGAATAAAATTAAGCTATATAGGTAAGTTTTACTTCATTCAATGTTTTTATACATGCATCTACATGTACACTCACATGCATACATACATATATATGTAATCTGCAATAAAAAGCAAGAACTGGAGACAAAGAGCAGAAATATGAATAGTTGATTTTTAGATTACCATAATAAACTTTGCAGAAGGTATTTTGTAATTTAATGAGAGAATAAACATAAAGAATCATCATAATTAACTGCATTTTACATACTTCTCCCCTTCCCTGAGGGAAAAGTGTTAAAAAGAATCAGAAACCAAAACTCAACACTCCTCCAGACTTAGTAAGGAACTCATCCTACCCAATCAGCAAACCAGACACCATAATACCTGCAAAACATACCTCTGAGGGAACTGAGAGTTTAAGCTCATTTCAGCTCTAGCCCTTTAAAGAAGGTTTTCTAAATCCAAATGAAACCAATGGAGTGCCATCACCCTCAAAGTGTAGATGCGAAGCAAAGCAGCTGTTGTCGCTCATGTCTAATCAGCTATCCAAAAGAAATAGCTATGGTTTTTAATACCATCTCCAAGAAAAGAACAGCTATTTCTTTATTTCCTGTCAGAAATATAAATCTGAAAAAACCAAAACCAACCAACAAAAAAAAAAAAAAAAAAACAAAACCTAACCCAAAACCCTTCAAACTCTGCAACTTTCACAATCCAGGAACTCCAGCAATTCTGCCTACTACATGGCACAGGATGGCTCTGGGATGCCACCAGTCAGGGGCTGATTGCTGCAGATGTCAGTAAGCAGTTTGCTTTCATCAATAACACAAGATGCCTGTAGCATCACCAGTTTTACTATGTTCATTGTTTACCAGAAAACACAACTGTCTTGTCTTTTATTAGCTGGCATTTCTCAAGGTTCCCTGCTTTTATTTTTCTCTCCCTAGTACAAAAGAGCACACTTACCAATAATACAAATAATACAGGCTACAGAGAAAATTAAACTCATACTGTGGGATGTTCATTGCGTGTGGCTGGAAAACTTAAAGCAATGATAAATGCATTAAGTTGTGTTTCATATACATTAAGTAATGCCAAATTCTATCCTTAAAAGCCCGACTCCATTACGTATCCTCCCCTAACAGACGGGCGATCCCCCAGCAGACATGGCAAAGCACCGCGCTGCTTTATAGAATAACATTTTCCAGAGGAATGAGCGGAGAGCTTTCTGCGGTGCACGGGGAGCGTACAAGCTGTCACTGTGCACTCAGCAGCATCTTCTACGGGGACCGTGTAGCAGAATCAAGCAACTCGTGGGTGTATTAAAGGAAGAATAAATGACATCCAAGTAACATCCATGTGTTGAAATGCAACTAGTGCCTAGCATCACTGCATCATCTATTTAAAATTCACATGAACTCAAAGTGACACCCATCCAGGGGTAAACGACTCACGTATGCACCTCAGCTACCACCTCTGCCTACCTATCGAGCTGGTAGAGTGCAGCTCTGCACTGCAACACCCCGCTTCTGCAACAGCCAAATGCCACTGATTGACATGTGCTGGCACACATATAGAAGGAGGGGAGAGGGAAAAAAGAGAACGGGGTGAAAAAAAAACAAAACAAAACAAAACCAGCAAACACAAAAAGCCATCCTATCTCATCCCATTGAAGAACTCTCATGGCTTGTCACGTGATGAGGTGTGCTGCTCACGTTGAGTATTGCCAGTGCTCAGACCTTCTTGCTTTGTGTTCCATCCACACCAGCAATGCAGCTGAAAATCTTCATAGGTCTTCCCTCTGATATTCAATCTGGAAAATAGCTACTGCGATATGGTGCTTTGGAGCTTTTTCATTTCTACGCTCATTAAAATAATTAAGGAACTGAGACTGACATTCGTTTTTTTTGTGGGGTTTTCCACATCCTCGTTAAAAGGTTCCATGGCTGACATGACTCAGAAATTTAGAGCTCATTGTACAGAACCACCTAAATTAGTATTCTGTTCATGGGCTTAATAGGTATTAGACAGGTTTTGTTTTGTTCTTTTTTAATTGATAGAATAAACTGTATTCAAATGCTCAGAAAGTCTCACTTGTCTGCAAAGCAGAGAGAGCTGAATAAGCCACGCACAAACAGTCCTAGGATCTTTTGTTACCAGTAAGGCAAATGAGAACAGTGGGTTTCCTCCTCCATCTCCAAGCCCTTCATAATTAAAGACAGCAGATCACCTAATGTTCAGGAAATGCTGTAAACATTTGTTTTCATTAAGGCTTATATTGGGAAACCATGCAGATTCTGTTGAATAAAACCTAGCAGAAAAACACTTCCGTAGAAAAGGCTGGGATGGTCCAAAGAAACAGCAGAGTAAGGAACAAACAAGGAAGAAAATAAAGCAGAAAAGTCAACAACTAATTCATGCATCCTGGACTGTCTATTGATCACTAAAGAAGTACAGAGTACACAAACAGAAAATTGATTTCTATTTTAAGGACTAAAGGGTTCGGTGCTTTACATGTAAAATTACAGCAAATCCTCAGAAGAGGTTAACCCAGAAGAGCAAAACATTCTTCATACTACATTAAAAACAAACACCCAAGCGGAAAAAGCAAAAGAGAGGGCAAAAGAAATCCAAGAATGCAAGACAACACTTTCTTTTTCTATGTTTTATTCGGGACCATGAGTAACACTAAGTCTTCAACAAATGCCCTCAAAGTCCTGCCTTCTGGATATTCGAAGTATACACTATAACATTAAAGGGGCAAGTGGGGAAGCAAATCTCTGTGTAGATACTACCCTTGTACTACTACTTACCAGTAGAAAAACCTGATTTTTCTTCTGGAATAAGATTGCTAGAAAGTTGTCCTAATTTTCCACTCCAAATAGGTGCTTGACTCAATAGGGTTTTCTGTTTTGTAATAGAAAAAAGGATTACTGAAGGTCTGCGTGTCCTCCAGCCTCCACCTAAAGAAGTTTTTGTCATCTTACTTTTAAAATTGAGAACGCCAATTTTGAAAAGACATGTCCCTGAGTAGTGAGAAGAGTCTTCGGAAAAAAGCACACCCAGAGGACACGAGAGTTTAGAACGCGCGGATAGTATCAGAGTTTGGAAATCTGCCCAGATACTGAAATATTGTCGTCTGTCCTCATGTCAAACCATACTCCAGCCCAAAGAGCCTTTAAAATTGTTATATGAAGATATGGTATATGAAGATTAAATTCACAGTTCCTTTTAGAAGACAGAGGAATAAGAACTTCTAACAAATTCCCTTTCAACTTGCCTTTTTCATGTTAAAAATTAGAAATAATGATGTGATAGAGCTGCATTTCTAACAACATCAGAGCTCTGTCTCAGGAAGAGAATCTTCGTCCTTTGAGAGCTGAGAAGAAACAAGAAACAGCAACAGGCTCAGACCCTGCCTTTCTCACCCATCCCATCCCAGAAACTACCTTCCTCCATGGCAAGCAAACCGAGTATTTCGGCAAGGACCTGTCAGTGTTTTGTAGAAACTGGCAAATTAGCATACAGCTGCATCCCCAGGCTGGTAGAGGGCTTTGAACAGCACGTAAAAACCCAGCAGAGAGGCAAATCAATCTGAAGCCTTGAACTTAAGACAGCATATAATACCAAAGAATGAGACAGACACACATCACAAACAGCTAAAGCAGTTAAATTTCCTGAAACTGGCCAGTTTCAGGGTAGAGAACAGGGAGTCAGTGCTCAAGATGCAACAAAGCAGCTGAAAATAATGACCATAATTTGGAGTAAAGTTCCATATTGAAAAGTTTCTATGACTGAAATAAGAGGAACACAACACGGTTTAGGAAACACAGGGTACTTGCGTTATGTGAGCTATTTTAAATGAATTACTCTGCAACACTAAATAAGAATGTAAAGGAGAGATTATTCCATTTTTACTATTTTACTCCCCTTGAATTAGTAACTCTGCACACAAGCTACAGCTTCAGAGGAAATGATACAACATAGACCTTCAACATCAACACTTACTTGGCGCAAAAGGCTTTGAACAAACAGTCCTGTAGGTGAAGAGGACATCTTCCACTGTCATTAAAATAATCAAGTACCCAGCAAGCACGAGACCCAGACTGGCAGCCATCCATTCAATAAACACTTAATTTCTCAGAGCTCACACTGACCAACAGAGGCAGCAAGCCGACATGAGCCAGGTAAGAGCCTGGGGAAATACATGGCAGAGAGTACGTGGCATCACTTTCTGATGGCTCATTCTGTGGTGTAAAACTCCATACAATAACATCCTTGAAAAGGGGGGGAAAAAAAAAAAAATCAAGACTCTCTGCTGAAGAATCTGGAAAAAAAGAAGGATATTAAGCAGTGCTACTCCAAGTGCAGTCAAAACCAGGGGCACTTAATTTACAGCATTCTTCAGCTTCCTGACATCTTAGGAAAATGTCTGCCTGCTGAAATCAATAACAAATAAGCACTGTCTTTCAGCGGAATCAGGAGTTAACTCTTGTTATTTAAAAATGGACTTGAATGCAATTGTACTGATAAGGAGCTCTCAAAATCCTCCTTCAGGGAGATAATTTATTTTTTGCTTATTTATGAATATCTATGATAATTTAATATCAGAACAAGGAAGTGGAGACATAAATAAATAAAGCCAAAATTAGAGACATATATATAAATAAAACATATCTAAATAAATATTTTATTTTTACTTTACCCTTTGAAACAATAAACAAATATTACTCTGATCTTAAATCCCTCAAAACTCTGCCAATTAATTTTGAAAATGGAAGAGAGATACAGCAATTAAGTGATGTGCGAGGCCACACAGTATGGCAAGAATTTGAACATGCATGTTCCCTACCTACCCTGCACTTTCAGTACCAGGCTACTAGGAGATACTGTGGTTTTATTGCACGAAGAGGAACAAATGTTTGAATACACGTTCTAGTAGGGTCCTGCGACTCTAAGTCTCAAGGAAGAAACAATCTTTTTTTCATGTGTTCTTACTCCAGTTAATTCTCCTGATAAGACTGGCGTGGCCTTTACTCAAATGCTATCTCCCCTGTTTTGCCATTTCTCATCTGATTCACCTTTAAAGTTTATTTTGCAGTCCATCTGGAAACTGGAAGCAATTAAGTATTCTTAAACTGGTACAGCATGCAGCACATATATCAAGAGTAAATTTGACAACAAGATTTCTACATAACAGAAATTAAATAAAACTGATAAAACCAAACCTTGATTGCCTGGTAACATTTGCCTAGGTATGACTCAATACTTACAAATCTAATTTTCAGGTAATGGGAGAATTTCATAGGCCTAGAGACATAAAAGCAAGGTTCTCTGAAATTGTGTAACACTTAGTTTGTCTTCTTGTTCGTTTAAGAATCAACTGGGTGGGATGAGCTAGATTTCAAGAAAAATCAATAGTGGTCAATTTTTCGAGTGTAAGACAAACATAAAAAGTCCAAGGACACCAAGATATGGCAATTAGCAGGCCAGTTTGGATTCAGGCTTCTGACCTAAGAGTCAGGGGGTCTGAAAGATTTCTTAGTCCCTGTTAAGCAAACTTCATGATTTTCAACGTGCAGGTGTAAAGAAGACGACAACTAAAAATAGAAGTAATCAAGAAAGTCCCAGCTGCTCACTTTCACAGCAAACTAGACGTATGCACAAAACAACATGAGACTCCCTTCTGAAAGAAAAAAAAAAGGTTGATTAAAATTTTAGAGTAATTTATTTTTAAATACATATTTTGCTTGACCACTTGCAGAACAAATTGTCACACAGACAGGAATAATCTAAGCCATAATAAAAGAGCACAGAAGACAAAAAGGCAAGGGTTTCAGAGTGTCTCTCTCACCTCACCAGGAAGAAGGAGTGACCAAAGGAGATGAGGTGTTTGCCTGGAGGGCAGAGCTGATTGGGCAGCCTCTGGTAGCACCCAGAGGGGAAAACGTTGACACTCCTCACCTCCATCTTTTTCCTCATGACCACCTCCACTGGGCTCACTGAGGCACCCAGGAGATCTGTACCGACGACCAGACCCCACTAACCTAGCAGAAAACCTTCTGTCTTTGCTTTTGCTAGATGGCAAACCATGGCAGAGCCAGCACAAATGGGGTCAGAGGAAGCACATTCCTCCTTATCATGTATTCCCTGGCTGCATAGTGGGCCATTAGGCCGTAATTTCAACCCAATGCTCTCAATAGGAGGCAAAGTGATTTGCATCATCTGACCAAGAGCCCAAGGTAAGGTATTTATGCAGCTGTAAAACAGAGAGACTTCTCAGTAGGCTCCTGACTGTGGAAAACCGCAGATGACAGTGCTCAGTAGG
>WHYT01016857.1:118933-143652 GCA_009806455.1 Tetrax tetrax | reverse complement strand
GACTGGCGTGGCCTTTACTCAAATGCTATCTCCCCTGTTTTGCCATTTCTCATCTGATTCACCTTTAAAGTTTATTTTGCAGTCCATCTGGAAACTGGAAGCAATTAAGTATTCTTAAACTGGTACGGCATGCAGCACATATATCAAGAGTAAATTTGACAACAAGATTTCTACATAACAGAAATTAAATAAAACTGATAAAACCAAACCTTGATTGCCTCGTAACATTTGCCTAGGTATGACTCAATACTTACAAATCTAATTTTCAGGTAATGGGAGAATTTCATAGGCCTAGAGACATAAAAGCAAGGTTCTCTGAAATTGTGTAACACTTAGTTTGTCTTCTTGTTCGTTTAAGAATCAACTGGGTGGGATGAGCTAGATTTCAAGAAAAATCAATAGTGGTCAATTTTTCTAGTGTAAGACAAACATAAAAAGTCCAAGGACACCAAGATATGGCAATTAGCAGGCCAGTTTGGTTTCAGGCTTCTGACCTAAGAGTCAGGGGGTCTGAAAGATTTCTTAGTCCCTGTTAAGGAAACTTCATGATTTTCAATGTGCAGGTGTAAAGAAGACGACACTAAAAATAGAAGTAATCAAGAAAGTCCCAGCTGCTCACTTTCACAGCAAACTAGACGTATGCACAAAACAACACAAGACTCCCTTCTGAAAGAAAAAAAAAAAGTTGATTAAAATTTTAGAGTAATTTATTTTTAAATACATATTTTGCTTGACAACTTGCAGAACAAATTGTCACGCGGCCAGGAATAATCTAAGGCATAATAAAAGAGCACAGAAGACAAAAAGGCAAGGGTTTCAGAGTGTCTCTCTCACCTCACCAGGAAGAAGGAGTGACCAAAGGAGATGAGGTGTTTGCCTGCTTAGAATAAATCCTAGAGCAATGTTGCCCGGGAGGGCAGAGCTGATCGGGCAGCCTCTGGTAGCACCCAGAGGGGAAAACGTTGACACTCCTCACCTCCATCTTTTTCCTCATGACCACCTCCACTGGGCTCACTGAGGCACCCAGGAGATCTGTACCCACGACCAGACCCCACTAACCTAGCAGAAAACCTTCTGTCTTTGCTTTTGCTAGATGGCAAACCATGGCAGAGCCAGCACAAATGGGGTCAGAGGAAGCACATTCCTCCTTATCATGTATTCCCTGGCTGCATAGTGGGCCATTAGGCCGTAATTTCAACCCAATGCTCTCAACGGGAGGCAAAGTGATTTGCATCATCTGACCAAGAGCCCAAGGTAAGGTATTTATGCAGCTGTAAAACAGAGAGACTTCTCAGTAGGCTCCTGACTGTGGAAAACCGCAGATGACAGTGCTCAGTAGGCCAAAGGAAAACAGTGCAACATGACAATTCATAATTACCTAGGGCAAGATCTCCATAAAGAAAGAGGGAAAACCTCTGAAGATGCAGCTATTGCAAGACACTAGCGTTCATCAAAACAGCAGTGCAGCTACACCAGCCTTCTGGGTGCAACGTCCTCTCGGCCAGGTAGTTGTGGCAGAACTTCTTGGCTGGAGAGCACATTTCAAATTGCTTTCTAAAGTAATTCAACAAACCACTGACACCAAGTGAAACAACGCTTTGCCAAGATAAGCAGTTGAGAAACACAATAGCACACACGCAAAGGAAAATACCCTGTCTGTGGCAGAAGAGCCGACGACTCAAACATCCATGTTTCTCTCTTAAAGCTGGAATATATAAAGCTGTACAAAGAGCTATCAAAATTATGATGAGGTGCAAAGAAAAGCCTCTCAGACTTAAAAGCCTAATGATGTGTTGTCTCAGTTTGCATTTCTTCATCAGAGAAATTTTAACTTGCACTGGAATATGTTTACATTGAATTCCAAAAGCTGCCATTTAAAATAAATAAATTCTAAAAGCTATCCTAGACACTCAGCATACATACATACACACACACATTACCAGTTAATTCATTTTGCAGAATTATGACTCCAACGAACAGCTCTTGAACCGTGAAGAAAGATCAAATCACGTAATAGCTCCAGGAGTGACCCTTTTAATTAGAGATCTCCTCACTCCCTACTCATACCTCAAATTCTTCATTCATTTAAACAAATATATGCAGGATTTAACGAACGTGAAAGCATTACAGCAAATGACATGTTGCAATAGAAGAGGTATTAGAAAGGGGGTCTCTCAAAATCTACTTACTTTATGGAAAAGATAAATAACAGCTGCAGGAGCTCCAGGAAAGGAGGAGAGGAAGGGCGGAGAAGAGGAAGAGTGGACAGTCATCTCCATAGTAAGTAACACTATGAAACTCAGGGGAGAATTTGTCTGAAAGCTGAAAGAAGGATGCTACCAGTGTAAATAGGCTGTAATACAACTGGGAAAAAAAAGCTGCAAATAGTTTGCCACATGGTCAATGACCCCTTAAGCTTTAGTTTATTTAATCAGAGCCAAGAACAGATACCAAGAGAGAAAAGACGGAAAGCATAAAATCAAAACATAACTATGACATGGCCATTACTGTACAAATTATTCAACAATAAATATACCATTAAAATAGTAAAAATACAAATATTCATGTTAAGAAGAAGAAAAAAATTAGCTTGCCTCAGGAAATTCTGTGCTACTGGATGCATCAATGGAGGAAAATAAAGGAAAACCACTACACTAGCATAAGCTAGGCCATATATGTTAAATGCCTGTGATTTTTATATCCACACAAGATACCTGAGAGGATTTCAGACAAGAGATTTACAGTAAAAAAAAGATCTATGCTTTTCAAATTCAGTTGAGAGCTAGAAAATTCTTCACTGTTAAGCTACACTGCTGGTGACAAGGTCTACACTAGTTCTGACCTGTGCGCTACACCACTTCTAGCATCCATCGGGGAGACTTGAGACCCATTCCCTAGTTAGGATAACATCTGCTTTGATTTGACTTGCGACACCATTAACACCGGCACTGTGTCAGTTTTGGTGAATCAGCAGTAGCCCATGCTCATGCCATTTGCAAGGAACTTGTCAAGAATGTATTCCTACCACTCACACAGCATCCAGATCAGCCACAGGAATAAATACAGACTAAGATT
The DNA here is from genome assembly GCA_009806455.1 of Tetrax tetrax. Classification (NCBI taxonomy): domain Eukaryota; kingdom Metazoa; phylum Chordata; class Aves; order Otidiformes; family Otididae; genus Tetrax; species Tetrax tetrax. The sequence goes on along the minus strand of WHYT01016857.1, from coordinate 140,577 downwards.
TCCTATAGTTTAGTGTATGCCAAACTAGCGTGCAGTATAAATATAATCTTCAATTACTTATAAAAAATAATTTTTAAAACCCCAAATATAATTAAAACTCAATGTCAGGATACACTTCCACTTAAAAATACTGGAATGGTGCTCTGTTTGGTTTTTCAATATAATTATCTTTGCAGAGCACATAGGACAATGTTATTCCAACTCAGGCTGGCCGTTAACTCAGTGCACATACAAAACACTCAGGTCACAATTACAGCAGAAATTATGTTATATGCAAACAGCCCATGGTAAATCTCCTCTAAAGGTCCATGTAAAAGAAACTCCATCATCAGTTTGCTTAAACATTAGCTAAAACACAAACTAGGTCTTACAATGCTTAGCAGAGAGATCTTCAGAGATCTTGTTTGGAGACTGGAGAAGCTATAGTAACGCAGCCTACCAAATCATGTCCAGCCTACCACAACAAAATGAAAAATTTCTCCTGGCAAATAAGTTTTACATTCCAAATGTTGGACTGAATTAGAAGATCAGGAGCCCACTATTACTACAAAGGAGAAAATACCAAGAATCTTCAGACTGTACTTCTCTTCCCATACCCTTTGCTTCCTAATGCTTCAAAAGACCACTATAAAGAGGCATTACTTCATAAAATTGCTACTAAGTTTAGTCTCAGCCAAATATTATAGCATTTTTACATTTTTATTTCAGGAAAAGGTTTCTGCTTGTCCATTCTTGGCCTTTTATTCTTGCGACAATTATTTCTATCTGTTGACATCTTTTTAAGCTCAAATTTTAATTTTATGCAAGAAACTGAATCTGTTTCATTTCATTCTGAAATCTTACCCATACTTGATGACGCTGAGTGTTTTCTCATTAAGTAATCTCTTCTTTGCCAAAAGGATAAGAACACTGCAAATGCTAGGATGTCTAATTTCTAGGAATCCAAGTTTTAAAATAGAATCTAATTCTTTAAAATAGTGTAACAGAAAAAAAAATCATTACATTGTTAGGATCTTCTAAATACAATCATATGTCTTTTTTTTCTTCCTGTCTTTGATTTTAAATTCATTTGGGGGTAATTATGAATGGAGGAATAACTGTCAAAACACTAATTTGTAATACATATGAGTTTTATTGTTGAGTTCTCCCCCCGCCCCTTTTCATGCTGCAGGTTCATGGAGTGAGCAAACAAAGCTGTAGGAGATCTCATGGGCTTCGATGTTTATTTGGTGAGGATGCAACATTTTACCAAGGAGGGTAACACCATCCAAAGCAAAAACCATGCATATTTCACGTTATCCATGCTTCCACTACTTAGGATGAGGCAGTCTGGCTTTGAAACAGCAGCAACAGCCAAAAACAGCTGAGGGCACAGCAATGAGCTCATCACTGCTGACATGACAAAATCCCTGGAAATGTCCTCCACATGTAACATTTCTTCTGAAGTAGCACTGAGCTCTGGGAAGAAAAACCATTCACTGGCTGTGCAGATGGAGTCCTTGACGGAAAATGGTTTTAGTATCAACCTGTCTTTTTGAAATGCCACTTAAGTAGATTGTCCATAAATGCCTCACTGTCTGGACAGAAAAGTAATAGAAAAATAATATTCAGAGAGGAACAAAGTCAAGAAGATTCTAAAAAGGATCCAATCAGAGGTGGCTCCTCTCCTCTAGATCTCAGCAGCAGCAGCCTGGGCACTGGGCTGAGCCATCAGTCAGTACCTGAACTGCAACATCAAGGTACGAGAGGGCCAAGCAGCAGCACAGATGCACATGGAAGATGGCAGAAATCAGATGTGGCAAAGAGTTAGGTTACCCTAAATATCTGGCTAGGGTGTCATACAGTGGCTTGTGCACATCAAAAACCCTCTTTCACACTGACACACAAATTTGCTTGGGAAAAGTAGGTTTCAGTGCAGAATCAGTTATTTTCCACATCAGTTCAGGGCAAACTCTCCCTGTATTTAAGCAGTCGGCATCTGGTCTGTCATACACGGGGGTGAGACATACAAATGAAGTAAATGACAGAGAGGATGGGTTATCAAGCAGCTGAAAGAGCGTTTGCCATACAGAGAACCATAGAAACAACTGCACCTGTCCAGTCTGGCTTTGGAAACTTCCCTGGTCGCTCGGGGGATGAGCAGGAGCTCCAGGTCATGAAGACCTCCTCCTGCAACTCCATCTTCTGAAGAGAAGGTGGTAGGTGAGGACATGGGATCTTGAATAGACATTGCTTAACACTTCTCAGCTGCTACAAATTGTACTTTCATAATTATTAAATCACTGCTCAGACAAGTTGTTTACATAGCTGTCTACCCACAAAGTTAAAGTGCTCCCAGATTCTTGTAACTCATCTGTCGGATAGAAGAATCCATGTCAACAACTTCTGTTTGTTCCTTATGAAAATACTGAAAGAACATTAATCATGTGATTTTTTTTTTTTCCTTTTCAAACTACATAGAACAATCTCCTTGACATGTATTATAAAGCAGGTAATCTTTCTTTTTATTATTCCTGTGCAAACCCACTTCAATGGACTATTATTGTTTTGTTTATAGGGCTTGTTATTTAAATATAAACGTGCTGCACTAAAAATATATTCCTCTCATACCAGAATTTCCAGAGGGGGGTAAAAAAAAGTCAAAATTATTATACATAAATCTTACTGCCATTTGGTTTTATTGTAGATTAATGCACTTCTTCATAACCAAATAACTAGTGCAAATTTGCATAGCCTACTGAAATTGGAAAAAAAAAAAAAATTAGAAGCACCTGGTTGATAAGTGGGATTATATTATGTGGTAGCAGGCAACAGTTGAACACAAATACATTATATAGTGTTTCAGTTAGTGAAAAGACTATTCACTAAACACATCTTGGAAAGACACTTTGACATTACAAGCAGTCTCCTGCTTTCACGCCTGAGTCATAATACACTGCTTTCCCCATCACCCACAATACCAAGCAGAAATCCCTCACAAAATTACATATGTGGGAGCAGGATTGACCTTGTTTTACATCTTGCATGGAAGGTGCTAAGTCTAGTGCTAAAGAGACTGTTCATTATTAACTATAAAAAGAATTTGACCCAAGAAAAGGGAAAAAAAGAAACCAATCCCTAGTGCCCTCAAACTTTTGACAGCTCTGCTACAAGAAAGTCTTTTGCAGTTCAAGTTGAAAAGGATTTATCACTAAAAGAAAGCACTTAAATTAGCAGCTTGCCTAATAACACAGAAGCTTACCTACCCTCAACTGGCTCTTTTTTGTGCTGAGGGTGCAATACAGCTCTGCCAGCCTAGTAAGTGCTCAGCCACCAGCCAGAGGAGACTAATGTACTCACCTCTCCCTCCTTGGCCACATACTCCCCACCTTTTCATTTGACAAACCTTGACTCGCATCCTGCCCCAGAGAGAGACCGTTCAAGGAGTTAAATTGGCATCTAAAAATAAAAATTTTAAATAGAGACAAACAGGAAAGTGGAGCTTGCAGCAGAGTGCCAGCACAAGGCAAGGGGCGGGAGCACAACCTATGGACTGGCCTTGCTGCAGCACACAACCACTCTTCTAATTGTCACATGCTTGAGACTGTTAGCAGAAAGCTGCTGTATTAATTAAAGGCCTCAGAAGATTCCTAATAAGCAATTTCTGGCAAATCCAGCTGTGGTAGCTTAAAACACTACTGCTCCCCAGGGGGCTGTCCCTTTCTCCAGCTGCCAGCAACCTTCCTGGTAGCAGTACTGGACAAAAGTGTCTTCTACCAGGAGCTGCACACACCCTCATTTCAGGAGGGAATGTGCAAGGGGGAGAAATTTCTTCAATTCTATTTTTCTTCTAAACTAAACAAACCTCTTTGTCCCCATAATGGAGAAAATACTCTAATATTAAATTTAAAAAAAAAAAAAAAAAAAAAGCTTAACGACTACTACAATCAGTCAACCTCCTCCCACTTCTCACAGCCTTCTACTAAATAAAAGATAAAAGCATTTGTGCATTTGGCAATTCCCTGTGCGCGTTTCTGGGAAGGGGGCCATGTAAATGAGTAGCCACCTGATTAGTAACAGGAAGCAGGCAATAGCCTACTATCACCAAAGATTAGCATACTGTCACATCAAGTCTGCTCTGCACATGTCTCTTCTTGGGGAAGGTGAGCAACTGTTGCTGGAAAATATATAGCTGTCTCCGCACACCATTATTAATTGCCAGTGGTTGTAGTTCTAAGAATTGCCCAGAGAAATGTACAAGCATGCAGCACAGTGACCAAACACCTTTGGCCTGTTACCTATTGACCTTCTCAACAGAGAGAGAATCAGAGCTGGAAATCGGTGATTCATAACAAGAACATGCAGCTACACTGCTGAAGTTACATTTCTCCTTCAGCAATCACCTTTTTTATGGGTTTTGAAAATGCACGATCCTTACTCCGTAAAGATGATCCAACCTGAGAGTTTATCAAGCATGTATACAAATGCTTTTGTTCATCTCTCCCAAAAGCACTGAAGAAACAAGCAACTGCTCTCACTTACATTGGCAATTAGCAATCTATTACACATCAGATTCAGTGTAACATTTGAATGCTTAGCTTTCACCAAATGTTAGAATAATACTGACACCTCTTTACTAGCTGAAAGTACTATCTACTACTCAATATTAAACCCCTGCTTCCTCCCAGACCTGGTCACTAGTAATACACATAGCTCAGATCAAAGCAAGTATTTTCCATTCTTTGAGAATAAAGACAAACAAATTAAGTATTTTGAAGTCCTGAGCTTGCCACTACTGGCACTGCCAATCCCCCTCCAAGCCTCATTTATTCTGTAAGCGGGGGTTACAATTTTTTGACTGATCTGGAGACTGCATAGGCAAAGCTGTACAGGTATTTCTCCTTACAGCCACCAACCCCATCACAGCTGAAGTCTGCAGCATCACCATCGGCAGGGTGCATCCTTTTCGTACCGTTCCATGATTCCTGTCGCAATCTAAAATGCTACATTTTAAGAGAAATGGAGATGGCACTTTCCCCACTGGCTGCAAACTTGGCTGTGGAGGAAGCTTCCTCCAGTCACTAGGGAGCAAATGTGTTAATTACTGACAAAGCACCCACAAAGACCAGTTGTAGCTCTTTGAAGCCTAACAGTGCTGGGCCACAGTATTCAAAAGCCTGGTCCATCAAACAAAGTATTCCAGTTTCTGAACAAAATCTGCAGCATTATATTAAATCAGCATAGTTTCACCAGAACTGCAATCTCTTTCCTCCCATCATAATGCTCTCTTTATGGCATGTGTGGCTCTTCAATTAAGCTATGTTACTAGGAGAGGGGTTGAAATTAGAAAGAAAAAAAAAAAAAAAAAAAAAAAAAAAAGAAAAAAATCCACCCAGATGTGATAAACCTGAAGCAGTGCATGTTTGGGGCTCTACTGCTGCATTACTTAAAAGGAAATGAGGAAGACACCAAAACACTCAACATATTGAAGTACAGCTCAAGGAACCCTGAAGATGTCTGTCTGTGAAGAGGAAGCTAGGGAAGAAAAAAAAAGAACGGAAACGATGCCTTGTATTCCACAAAAGCCAGAAAGATATTTTTCATCTTAGCTTCGGGGGGGAGGGGGGGGGGAGGTGTTTTGGTTTTAACTCCCAGTACCAAAGGCACTGAATTCCCTATTATTAGGCCTGTACTGTCCAGCTGCTTCTCAAGTGTCTGGATTCCCACAGCCGAAAACTAGCAAATATGCCACCAAAATAATTTCACCCACAATACTCAAATGCAGTTTCTTGGGGCCAGTAATGTAGCACTCGTTTCTGAAGCCAGACTGTGCAGGCCACCAGAAGCAGGGACAGCGTAAGGAACAAGCCCTCCTGCCCCTTGCGAGCCCCAAGAGAGGAAGGGGATGCCCTGTCGGTTGCACTGAGGGCTGCTCCTGCAGCCGTGCTGTGAACAAGAGATGAAAACTCACTCAGATTAAAAATAAAGAACCCTGGCAAAAAGCTTCAGTCCGTCTTCCTCTCCCTATTATTTCTAACCCTAACCAGCTCCTTGAACCTCCTCATGGTGTGACCCTGCACGCGGTTGTGTCAGCACAGCTGAGGAATGAGGGGACAAAGCAAGTGCAGAGGGCAGCCAAAATTCCTTAAAATAATGTGCAAGCAACAGTGGCAATGCTGTGAAACGATGACCATTGTCTCCCAGGATCGCACCTACAGTGGATGTCAGCTAAATTTCTAAGAAGAAATAATTTTCAAGCCTCTGTTATATCTCAAAGCCAAAAAATAATCACAAAAATATTTTTCCCCTGCTTAGGGGCAGTAGGATGCAATAAGCCTGACAAAATTTCTACCAGTAGAGAAGATAACACAAATTTTGTTCTGATACACTGGAGGAGCTAAGTGAGTGTATTAACTAGACTTTGAGTTTGTTGCTCAGTGGCATAGTAAAGGTTGTGGGGACCAGGGCTGGGGGACACGGGAACAGGAACAGAAGGAGTGTCCAGGAAAGCACCACTCTCATTGGGCTTCTCAGGGGTATCATAAGATCACACAGAAAACAGGAATACTTCTTTGTTTATTTTATGGTTCATTTTGGCTTGAGACTAAGATGCAAGGAGTGTGGAGGAAAAAGACTGAGAAAGCATTTTCCATTTCTCTCTTTTAAATGGCATTTTTCAGACAGACTGTTTTGGTTCTTTCTTCATACAGAGGACAACTCCCAGCCTCCTGCATTCTCAGCATATTTTTCTATAAATTGGCTTGAGTCCTATGATTTTAACCCACACTTTGCACATTCAGGATAAGAACTCATAAGAGTTCAACAAGGACCTCATTACTGACTTCTAGGAAAGAGAAGGCAGTTTGCTACAGCAGTATCTTAAAGTAGTCCTTTGCAACTGATACCTACCACACTGCCTTACTATACAGTTTCTCTTCTCAGAAGCATCTGTTTTATTCTTTTTCTTACGTAACTTCACATGCTTTCATTCGCAGAAAATTAAAAATAACAACAGTAACACTAACTACTTTAGTGATGCTTTCCTTGAAATTACACACACATACGTGTTGACACGTCCTTTATAGGCCAAAGCCAGGGGAGGAGGAGAGAGGGCAGAAGGGGAAAGCCTTAAAGTGTTTAATTCAGCATCACCTACTGCAAAACAGTAACTGCTTTTCCATGCTGTCCAAAACAACAACCATCTATATCAATGGAAGGACCTCACACTGGAAATTCTGTTTAAGGCAGGGCACTATATTCAACCATACCCTACTGATAACATAATCACAACCTTAAAGCACAAAAGGTACAAAGCAAAAAGGCTATACTTTAATCACAATGCACTACTGACCTTTTCCTCGAGGGTCCTTCTTCAAAATCTGAAGAACTAACATCGTTGCTTGTTGAGGACACTTGCGATGCATCGTCCTTCTCATTCTCCAGCTGTTCTGATCCCGGTCCTAATCCTTTAGATTGGCCATTAGTAAGAAGTCCTGCAAACATGACGAAGTAGTACACAATATTAAAAACCTTCGTTACCAGTGCCAAATGCATTTTATAAAAATTCATGTGTGACACTGACAATAGAGAGCTGATACCCAAAACAATCATCTTGCAAAGAGATATGCTAATAAACTGATGTTGCATGGAGGTATCCAGTAAGAATCTGCCTGATTGTGCGTTTCCAATTTGGCTAACTGTAAACCCCCAACCCAAAATAATTACACAACAGGTGTTTGCAATCACATTTACAATCTTGACGCATCCTTTACTCAAAAAGGGACACAGCCTAGAGTCATAATCCCATCCCTGTTTTACAGAATTCCTGTTGACTGACAGAGATGAGAGCCTTTTGTATTTCTCTGTAGATCAATATAAAATTAAGCTGCCGTTCAGTCAATTTGTCATTGTCTTGCTCTTCATTTTGCTGCTTCCAACTATTGCAATTTATGATCCTTTTTAAAAAAATCCTAAATGCCCAAGGGGTGAACATCAAACTTCTGCTTCTTAACTCTGATTCTTCTAGCCAAACGTCACTCAATCACAGAAACGCCAGACTGCCAGCAAAGGTACACAAGGCAGGGGAAATGTCGGCCACAGCTGCCTTCCCTTTGTCCCTTTTCTCTCCTGAAAGACTACTGCAGCAAGCAGAGTCACATAGAGGGAAGAAAGCATTGGGCCCTATACAAGCATAATGTTTGATAAATTTTGCAATTTGACTCTTACAAACAACAGCAGACAGACAGTGAAGTTGCTCAGACCTAAGGAAGAACTAAACTAGTAACATATTCTTCAGTAGGGATGAGAGGGAGGAAGTGGTTTAAGAGCTTACTACCAGAGAAGCTGCAATTTTATACAGGAGAATGCTTTCCCATCTCTCCACCAAAATACTTTTGCAAATGGCATAATAAAACTTTGTTTCACAGCGTTATTTCCTCAGTGGAACACTGGTAGGACAGTGTTTCCCTTGGTCATTTCAGTTCTCCTTCCTATAATTGCACCTTAAAAAGAAAACAGGAAGGGGGTCAAAGCCTTCCAAGATAAGCTGGGCAGCAAGGCTTAAGAGTACTAAATCAAAAATGTTTACTAATAACAGCAGTTCAAAACTTTCCACCAGTGCTACATCAGCGCTACACAATTTCAGAACTCTGTTTTCAGGAAAAATCACTGTTTAGCACCATCAGGGCACTTACTCATTGCATAACCGAGCATTCAACCAAGCTCACCGTCAAAGAGACACCGACGCATAACCAGAGCAAGAGCAAGGCACCTCTTTCAGCAAGCTGTCTGCTCTAAGTACTGGCGCCTTGGCCACAGCCACAGCCACACGCTTCCTCCCCGCGCGGCCGCTGATCCACTGCTTGCTTGGGTACTACCACCGCGTGCCACGCGTCGTTGGCTCACGGGCTTCGAACCTTTCAGCTCTTCCAATTCAAATCGAATTGGTCTGATTGCCCATTTTTAAATAGCCTAATTAAAATCTGCATCATACCACTGCATCATATCGCTCTCTTCTTTTTCCAATCAAAGTTTGCTCTTGTCATTCTGAACTACACTGAATTTCTCTTCTACATGGTGGCCACATGCTGCAGTTTCTGTACGCTTTTTTTAAAATACTACCTACACAGCAGAAGCCTGGTTTTGTTTGTTTGGTGGTTGGGGTTTTTTTTGTTTTTTTTTTGTTTGGGCTTTTTTTGTTTTTTTTTGTGGGGAAGATGCAGTGAACTGGTAGCTCAAGTTTTTTTCTTCCTAATATGGAGCCCACAAAGCAAAAGTTGAAACTAGGTATGAATTCTTGCATTAAAATGTCTCTTCTAGCCAGTCTGAGACTGGCAGGGAGAAGTTAAATGATCCAATTTACATTTCATTCCTCTTTTGTTAAATTCCTTTTGATGCTTCCTTTCCATTAAAGAGATCTCAAATTGTGACCCAACAAATAATACAAGTTTCAGTATCAGCGCATGATACTACAAGAGGGTTTGTAATGTAACATGATACGACACAGGGTGACAGCATCCCTTCAAAGCATTCCTGAGGAAATGAAGGTGACCTTTTAAAAAACATGAAATAGATTATACTTCTATGTTGAATTCACCCTCACTAGAAGCCCTAGTGCCCAAGTTTATTCTTTAAAAAGATTCAACTTTTGCTTTGCATTTTTCCATTCTGCTGCTGATAAAATTTACAATTTTTTAACTCCAGAGAAGTCTAAATCAGGCATATAATTTCAGGCCTGATACTCAGTAACTTAACTCTTATGGCAGAATTTGATTAGGTTTTCCAAAAGCAATATTTGTTCTGGAGACTTGCCGTATGTAAAACCCGGAAACCTGAAGCATATGAGTCAAGAAAATCACCTTTTGGGCTGTCAACTTGCACGCAAGTTGGAAGGCAATTTGTATTCATCCTTTTACCTTGCCAAACCATCAGTGAACTTGGGAGACAAGCATGATTGGTGTCCCTTAAGGAAAAATATCAGTTCGTCCACTATTATTCATCATAACCGGCACCACCGCAATACACAATAGTACTGCTGATAACAGAAGTCAGCTATCGTCAGCTGAAACCAATTAAAATAAGTGCCCTAAAACGGAGGCATAAAACTACAAATTAGAGATACTGATAAATAATGGGAACGGCTGTCATGTTCTACAGGTTTTCAGGGCCAGCATAATTGCAAAATCCGCTCCGAAGTGATGAAAGGCACAGACAGCCACAGTTCACAGCCTCCTTCCAAGCACTGGAGAGAAAGCACATGCTGAAGTAGGCTCTTATAAAGTTTATTGCCACTCAATCATTTTTATATCAAATGCATTCAGTTTGCCACCAGATACCTTTTCCTTCAAATACCATTCCTGCGATCTCCAACTGTGATAAACCACATCCTTTGCTGCTGCTCATCAGTCAGGAGCTATGAAGGGTCTGGAGGCCCCAGGACAGGGTGGGGACCCTGCAGTTGTACCAAGTGATACTCGGGTACCCCCACCACCATTAATGTCAGCCGCACTGATGCCAAGTCAGGACACACAGGTCTGCTAGCACGCTGCAGGAACAGAGTCCAGCGCACGTCCATCCACATGGGTTTGATTCTCCAAAGTCAACCAAGCTTCAGGAAGCAGAAGGCATCTGTGTTTCGTAAAAACTAAGTACTCTAATCATGTATGTATACAAAGAGGGAAAAGCAACCAAGCAGGAAAATACTCTTTCACATAGTCTGAGGAGCTGAACCACTCTCTAGTCCTGGCTACCCAGCAACAGCCAAGGAACCAGCAAGAGCCAAATAAAATCAAAGGGACAAGTAATTCCTCCACTGCTTTTCCACGGCTGTACCTTTCAACCTCTAAATCACAATGCCAGCGAGCTCTGGCTCATGGCAACGCCTGTGACCGGTTACGTTCTCAGCTGCCAGAGAGCTGGCAGCGGCTGCTGCCCCTTGTCCACTGGGCTCATCTCAGCCTCAGCTCTCACTGCCTTCTCTCCTGGCAGCTGGGCTCGAGATCAACCACAAGGCCTGAAAAACTAGGGAGAATAAATCAAGGTTGATAAAAATAGACGTTATTCCTGTAATATACAGTGTTTGTTTTAAGAGTTAAATTAGATTTTTTAGTTATTTTTTTCAAAACTAAAACTCACCAAAATTAAATTTGAAAGTACAGCAGCTTGGATTATAAATCAGTGTAGGATTTCATATATTAAAATCACTTATGTGAAATAATAATTTATATATAGAGTGAAGCAGTGCATATTGGCTGCCAAAGTTTAAAAGGAACTGAAACACTGAACGGCTCAAAGTCACTGAATAAACACTGCTTTAACTAAGTCACTAATAACAAATTATTTCATTAAGTCAGAAATACAGGAACTCACGTATCAAATGACACCTCTGGCCCCTTACTCTGGCTCTAACTGATCAAGACTCGATACTTTAAGAGAAAGGCCAATTACTAAATCCTAGTCATTAAAAACAGTAACCTAAAACCGAACCATGGAGATTTTAACATCCTTTCTAAAATGTATCTTAGTCACATAAACATCAACTTCACAGTCCTGCTGAATTCTTCTTTAAACTTTAGCGTAAGCTGCAATGGCAAACTGCAATTTTAGTTACATGCTGCTTAAAAAGTCAAAAACAAAAAAAAATCCACTGATCAGCTTCTAACTGCACTGAGAAAAAGCAGGAAATGCGAATGTTACGTTCACTCTGTTACAAGTTGGGGAGAGCAGAAAGCCCCTTCTGCCTTCCACACGCTGGTCATTATTAAAGAGATTTCTACCACTTTCTTTTTATTTCTCTTCCACACTCTGAATGTTTTCAAATCTGTCTGTGGCTATAAGTCTGCTTGTTTTTTCACATGCAGGAAGGGCTCTGCAGTGAGTTGAACCATACTCTCCAGGGTGTGATCCGGACAGGATAGAGGTATCATGGCTTTACAGCCTTGGCAGAGCAGGCTCCCTGTTGTTCCCACTGCATCTCACTGTCCCCTTTTCTTCTCGACTGTAGTTGTTAACCAAGCAGAGCTCTTGCTCAACCTTCTCCAGCAACGGCCATGCCCCTTTCACCAAAAACGGTGTGTGTAAAGAACAGTTAAAGTTGCTTAAATGAGCTTACTTCAGGGGGTTGCACTGACTCAAGCGGATCGCTTCTCATAATAGCCTAGAAAGTGAGACTTAGCATTCCAGTGCAGGCAGGGCTTAACTTATACTGGTACAGATTCGCTAACCTTACCATTTTTGGTGATAGACACACACTTTCAGCAGCAATTCACAAATCTATTCTCATGCCATGACCTAACCCATCTCTGGTCATCTGGAGAGATGTCTGACAGGCATGCTCAGGGCAGGTCCTAGGAATACCTGAACACGTGATGAAAACTCACGGTATCTGGGAACACACTACACAATAAAACATCATGTATGCATAAATACATAGGAAGAAAACAGAGGAGGAAAAGAGAAGCAGAAAGCAGCAACACAAGGGAAGATGGAAAAAAAATGCAAGGGAGGGTTTGGAGTTAGTTAGTTGGTTTTAAGAACAGATGAGATTACAATTACTGGTATGTTCTTCATTATTAAAGTCACTGAATAATCACGAAACCAAAGGGGAACATCTAAACAAATATCAGTATTACGTGGTTAGTTGAACACAGGGACTGGGTGAAGGGACTTTCAGAATATTTCCAAAACACTATTTCTACATCATTTACTCTAACGCCAACAAGGCATTTGAGCATGAACATTTCCATGTTCTTAAAACAAGGCAGCAACACCTATTTTAGTTCACTGTTTCCCAGTCCTAAGGTGGCTTAGGAGAAGAAATACATTCAATTGTATTTCCAGTCAGTTCCCACAGTCAGAGGCAACCCACAAAGCAGTCACATTAGTAAAATCAGCAGTCAACACCACACAAACACAAGCCAATAATATCAAAAGCAGTAGCATGGCTTCACCAAGGGCAGATCGTGCCTGACCAATTTGGTGGCCTTCTATGACGGGGTGACAGCATCGGTGGACAAGGGACAAGCAATGGATATCATCTACCTGGACTTGTGCAAAGCTTTTGACACTGTCCCGCACGACATCCTTCTCTCTAAACTAGAGAGGCATGGGTTTGATGGACGGACCACTTGGCTGGATGGCCGCACTCAGAGAGTGGTGGTCAACAGCTCAATGTCCAAGTGGAGACCGGTCACCAGTGGCGTCCCTCAGGGGTCCGTGTTGGGCCCGGCCCTGTTCAACATCTTTGTCGGTGACATGGACAGTGGGATAAAGTGCACCCTCAGCAAGTTCGCCGATGACACCAAGCTATGTGGTGCCGTCGACACGCTCGAAGGGAGGGATGCCATCCAGAGGGACCTTGACAGGCTGGAGAGGTGGGCTCGTGCCAACCTCATGAAGTTCAACCAGGCCAATTGTGAGGTCCTGCATCTGGGTCGTGGCAATCCCAGGCACAAATACAGGCTGGGTGGAGAATGGATCGAGACCAGCCCTGAGGAGAAAGACTTGGGAGTGCTGGTGGACAAGAGGCTCAACATGAGCGGGCAATGCGCCCTTGCGGCTCAGAAGGCCAACCACATTCTGCGCTGCATCAAGAGGAGTGTGGCCAGCAGGTCGAGGGAGGTGATTCTGCCCCTCTACTCTGCCCTGGTGAGACCCCACCTGGAGTACTGCGTCCAGTTCTGGAGCCCCCAACATAAGAAGGACATGGACCTTCTCCAACTGGTCCATAGGAGGGCCATGAAGATCATCAGAGGGCTGGAGCACCTCTCCTGTGAGGACAGGCTGAGAGAGGTGGGGCTGTTCAGCCTGGAGAAGAGGAGGCTCCAGGGAGACCTGATAGCGGTCTTCCAGTACCTCAAGGGGGCCTACAGGAAAGATGGGGAGAGGCTGTTCAGTAGGGCCTGTTGTGATAGGACGAGGGGTAATGGTTTTAAAATAGAGGGAGGTAGATTTAGACTGGATATTAGGGAAAATTTTTTTACAATGTGAGTTGTAGAGCACTGGAACAGGTTTCCCAGAGAGGTGGTGGATGGGGCATCCCTGGAAACGTTCAAGGCCAGGCTGGATGGGGCTCTGAGCAACCTGATCTAGTCGGGGATGTCCCTGCTTCTTGCAGGGGGGTTGGACTAGATGACCTTTAAAGGTCCCTTCCAACTCTAACCATTCTATGATTCTATGATCCTGTTGTCTGTAACCCTGAATTTATCTTCTACCAAAAACACCCTTACATATTAGAATACATGCTGAAGCACTACCAAAATCTTGGTAGGCATGTTAAATAAAACCATTAATCATTTGATGCCAAGTTAAAACATACCAGTATCTCTAAAACATCTGCAGTCTGCATTAATCAGCATACTGTACAGAGTTACAGTATTTAGCTGTTGTACAGCTATGCACAAAAGATAATTTAGTTTTATAGTGCAAATACCATCTGTCACATTGTCACAGCATGACAAGGTATCACATTACATATTAAACAGACAACACGCCTCAAAAATAAGGCCTATTTTCATGCCATGGTTGTCTTAGAGACTAAAGAACTGGGTTTTCATGGTAGCAACATAATTTGAAAACCAAACAAACTGAAACATTTTTTTTCTCTGGGATAAGAGATATCTATTCCCTGTCTGTTTTTTTTAAGGATAGCTGTCATCAGGAAAAGGCTGTTTTGATCTCATTTGGTAATGCAAAACCACAACAGTTTTCTGCCTCCAAATAAAAAAAACACAGCACGAAACAGTCATTGTTTATACCGCATGATGCTCTGTGTTGCCACCGTGAGGGTAATTAACGGACGTGGGCTTTCCAGATGACAAGCCGCTGGACATTAGGTTGATTGTGGTACATAATGGAGCATATGCATCAAGCAGTACTGTTATGCGAAAAACGGTTAGCAAATAGCTTGCAGGGTCTTCATAAAGGACTAGAAGAAGAGCTTTTATATGTAGATATACATCATTACTATGTAAGCCAAGCATGAATGATATTACAGCACAAGATGTGTTTGTCAGCCTGTCAAAAGACAAGATCACCAAAGAGAACTGATTAAATAATACAGGTTGAAAGAAGCTCCTTACTCCCATTACATCTCCATCCAAAATTGCTCTTAAGCAACTGAAGACGTTTACGTGACTGTTTCCTGCATAGGAGCAGTACCTGTTAGCAGCGTTAATCTAAGGGTGTTTCATTTTTGTTTGGAGGGGGTTGGGTGAGGGATGGTAGTATGAAACTGGTATTAAGCTAGTAGAAACAAGAATGTTAACAGTCATTGTGCCATTTAATTCTGCCATAGGACATACTTCAAGCTTCAGTTTTATTTATAAGATACACATCTGGAAGAAATCCTTTAAAAAAAAAAAAAATCTACCAATGCTAGCAAATATCATATGCCAAGAGAAACCTCACCTGGCATCTATACTTCTGTTATTTTAGGTTTATACAAAGGAAAAAAAAAAAAACACTCAAAGAGAGACACTTCTCTGATTAGAAGATATGTCTCCACTTCTAAGGACACAATGAAAACTGTCACCCTGGTTTCCCCCATGCAAGACACGATGCCTTCTTGCACCTTATTCTTCATAAGGCAGAAGGGAGGTCATCAGCCTGGGCTCCACGGTGGCGTGGCCTAGACGAGGGAGGGAACAGGAACACGAATACCAGTCAAGCTGAGCAGCAGGTTACGTGTTCGTACAGTGGTGAAGGAGACAGCAGCAGTAATGCTGACTCAAAAAAAGCTGGGGGAACAAACAAATCTCTCCTAAATCCCCATTCCTACAAATGCAGAGAGGTGACGAAGTGCTTAAAACCACAAACAGCTAGCCTGAATTTACCCTTTTTTAAAAAAAAAAAATTTAATAGGGGAAAAAAGGAAACCCAAGGAATGGTTGCCACAGAACCCAAAAGCTAGGGCTGTCCTAAATGAAGCAGAACAGAGAGGCGTAAACAGAGCTGATGGGCACCACCATACCAGCTGCTTCCTATCTGTTACATCAGTATCATTGTGCTATCCAGCTCCTACCAATCACCCCTGGAGCTGTATGATAAGGGGAGAGCAACAGCTTTTCTAATAAGTAGGTATTAGGCCGTGTAAAGGTCATTAAGTTTTGACAAACAGAAACACAGTTCATTTGATAGTACCGTAAGCATTCCCCGTTAGCACTGAGGAAACGAGCATCACGTACTCTTCCCGCGTGTTGCCAAGGAATCACAGCATTTGACGCATGCAGCTTGCACCCACCTCTGTCCTCCCAGTCCCCGTGGACTGCAGTCAGAAAGCTTGAGAGGGACAAGAGGACGTCAAATACAAGATCCTAGCTATAGACCTTTGCTGCTCAGAGAGGTGGGGGTAAAGAAGGCATAAAGCCCTTTGCAGAAGCAAGGGAAGACTGCCACCAGGAAGAGAGCTCGGTTAGGTTGGGGGAATCTGTTGTTCTTCTGGACTCTGTCCAGATGCAGCCACTTCTCAGCGGGTGCTCCTGAAGAGGTCACCTCCGCTCCCCGAGCTCACCCATCTGTAAAGCGAAGGTAGTGAGATCAACCATCACAGTGGAGCGCAAGGGAAGGGTACAGATGGGAAACACAACATGAGACGTGTGGTTATTATTAAAATCCCTCAGTGGTGTGCGCCTCATGTTGATTTTGGCTTTGGACAGAGTGGCTTTATTTCTCCCTGAGGAGAACAAGTGCCCTTTGATTTGCAGCTATGTCAGGGACATCTGTCCTACAGGACATCTCCTCTCATTTGGTAGTAACATATGCAATCTGGAAACTGAGTTAAACGCACATTTTATTTGAAATTACAGGCACAAGCAGGCCCCCAAGTGCAATTATCTCTTTTGAGTTAAAGGATATGGGCAAGAGAAAAATGGGCATAACTGCTGAGAAAGAGAAAAGTCTACATTCTCAGGTATTAACAAAATTATCAGTGACGTACAAATAAATTATTCTTTGGTTTTTATGCCAAAACCTTCATGTCTTGTTTATCCTGCCTTTTCTGGGGAATGTCATGGCTGAATGGAGAACCAGTAGGGTAACACCCCACCAGAGAAGAGAGTAAAAAAACCCTCAACATGCCTGTGAAAGAAAGCATTTAATTTTAAAATGTTTTGTTCCTTTAACTTTGATTTGGTTTCTATCTTTTTAACAGTTATTTGGAGAAAAGTTAGTGACTCCATTTCCAATGTATTTTTGCCTGTTCTTCACAAATATCCCTTCATGTGAGGGAGAGAGCATTGATTATCCTGGTAAATAAGAATTAAGTCAAGCAAGCTAGTCAGCATTTCAGGCCTTTGCTACCTATATGAGGTGTCACTAAGCGAGTGCAGTTTCTCCCCCTTCTCAATCACTTTTACAGATCTGTCTTAACTATAAAAGACCACTAACAGTCCCATTTTAAAAAGTCAATTATTGCCCCCGCCTTGGCATCACAGGGCTATGCTTTTAGACTCGGTGAGATACCTTACCCCATTTCAGAGTTCAGCTTCCACTAGGAATGGACGGACAAAGGAACAATAAATCCACACTTCAAAAATACCCATACCTCAGCAATGAGGGACTAGAGAGATCAGTAAAAATGAAATTAAAAATTTTAAAAAGACATTCTGGTATTTTAAGTAATGTGAGAAGGAAAGCTATGCCAAGAGCATGTCTCCAGACAACAGCTACTCTACATTAGAAAGCAAAAATTAGCAATTTTGTCTCCACAGAGTATAAACAAAGTAGGAAGAAAGAAGGTAAAGGCAAACACAGTGAAGCAAGGAAGACCCTGCTAATTGGAAGAAAATACGGCATATGAATGTGCAAATAAAACAACAAGGGAAATAAAAAGGCATGCAATGTCTCACTGCTAGCAATGAATACTTGGGAGCCTGAAAAGGGAGAGATGTGCAGCTAAAATCCAGAGCCTTGCAAGGCTTGGCTATATTCGTTATCATTTCTAGGAAACCCTTACAGGCTGTGTAATTTGAAAACAGCGTATCTGCATGAAACCGGATACAACAGCAAAACAGTGTCTTGACGAACATTTGCTGCATGCTTTTCCCCTAACGAAGCACGGTTCCTACTGATCTGTGGTGAGAGATCACACAAACAGGCCGAGTCTACGATCTCTGCAGATGAAGGTGATGAAAAACCCATTTCTGGAAACACAGACACGTCCGGCCAGCTTCTCAGGCTCACAAAGGCAATCACAAGCAGGGACTGGGCGAGCCTTTTGGAGAAGTAAGAACAGGCAGATTGAGTTAATTTCTTTCTCATGTAAGCCAAATTAAATTAAATGATGAGAGGGATAAATGTAGGACTTGATTTCTACATACACCTCAACAGTGAGCAAAACACCAGACTCCAGAACAGGAGGAAAGTTCTAGCACAGCAGTGTGCTGTAGGAAAAAGGATGGGGAAAGGACAAGAGAACTGCCAGAAAGCCCTTTTGGGGAGGTTATCCTGTGCTTAATTGTCTGTAATTCTGCCCCTGTATGACAAAAGCCATGAAAGGCAAACACTGAATGACATACTTCTAATTGCACAGTCTCGTTTGACATTTTAATGCGTGTCACTGAGGATTTGCCTTTCACGACTTTTGCCAGGAGCACGGGCAGCTCTCCAAACAGACAGACTTCAGAAATACTTTGTCCCGCGATGTCATACGAGCTACGAAGATCTTGCTTGCTGCAAGAACACAGTTTGGTGATGCAGTGGCAGCGACTCTCCCATGCAGCTGGCAGATGTGGGTATGGATTCAGCCCTCTCTTCACTGGAGATAGTTCGAAATTGCAGTCAAAGAGAAGGAGGCAAAAAGTCCTCCTGCTGCCCTGGGAAAAAATAATTCAGCTAAACGCGAGATGTTCTACAAGAACTTGAGTCACATATGACAGATATTTGAATTAAACCATTTTAATTACTTTCACTCCACATTTTCAATAACTTTTTAGTGAACATGCCCTCCCTAACTC
The DNA here is from genome assembly GCA_009806455.1 of Tetrax tetrax. Classification (NCBI taxonomy): domain Eukaryota; kingdom Metazoa; phylum Chordata; class Aves; order Otidiformes; family Otididae; genus Tetrax; species Tetrax tetrax. The sequence continues at coordinate 121,648 of WHYT01016857.1, read as the reverse complement.
TGAGATCATCCATCAGCCAGCTCCAGGAGTCAAGCTGTCAACCTCTTTCGCTGACAAGGATTTTTTTTTTTTTTATTCTGGCATGCCACTTCTTTCTACTAAGCGCTTGAATTATGATCTCTGAGTTTAGAGTAATTAAATATCCACCGACTTTAAAGAAAAACAGGCCTCAGTCACTTCTAAGTTAACATCCCGGCCTCTTCAGTAACACGCCAGCCAGCCCACCCTCCTCTGCCCCAGCAGATCAGGGCAGCCCGGCTGGACCACAGGCAGCCCGGGCAGCACCACACAGTGGGAAGCCAGCCTGCCTCCCGCAACGCCAGTGATGTGCCGGCACTGCCTGCAGACAAATTTCCAATTCCCTGCCAGTCTGAGTGCTTGCATATCTGTTGAGAGCCTTAACGTAGGCCTGACAACCATGCCAGCATAAGGCGCTGTGACATCCCAGGAAGAGGGGAGGGAAGACAGCTGCCTGAGCAATTCTCAAACGCTTTTTTTTTTTAAGCCATTGGCTTCCCAGGCATTTTTGTCTGTAAGCCTGAATCTCAATCACGATGCTCAGTACCTCACTGCTAGAAGGGAAAGGCAATTCTCTGTGGGGCAAAACCAGCAGCTGCTTTTCCTGGGAGTGAACCCTTCCCCTTGACACCATCTACCCAGTATACCATTTATTTCTTCTCCTTCACAGAAAGCAGCTACAAGGCACCATAAAACAACACAGAAACTCTTAACATCTGGACAGCCCTCAAAACTCAGCCTTTGAACTCTTGGGATGCCTTCCTACTTGTCACTGATTTTACATTAGCTTTCTAAATTGATTATAAATATATACTTTTTTTTTTTTCAAGATACTTGCCGTGATTTTAACGTATGAAAGAGCAATGTGGCCATAAAACTTTTTTCCATACAGTAAGCAAACATATTTCAAATACATTTTCAAAATCAAGTTGCTTAAAAAACAAAACAAAACAAAAAACCCATTTATCTTTTTGTGAACTGTGCACTTGCATAACTGTATTCACTCCTTCCCAGAGGGAAGAGATTTCTATTTCTTTTCTTTCTTTCTTTTTTTTTTTTTTTTTAAGGAGCGAGCAAGTAAGTATCATGTCCTGACTTGCTTAAATTAAAGGTCGGAGGAGGAGTATGCTTCATACTTGGGATGAAGAGCTGCTCTGCTGTTTTGACTCAGCCCCCTGTAATATGTTTGCAGAGTTATTGTCAGGGGAGAGGAGGCTTGTGACAGTGACAGTAAAACGTTTAGACCAACCGCCACGAACTCAAATCACAGCTGCAATACGAAAGCCCGACACGGATGAACAAATTGTTCTGCCACACACGTGTACAAGAGCGATGACATTTCACCTGTACTCCAGCACTAAGCCTTTGCCTAACATCAGCATCCCAGTCCATCTCCTGCATGATGCCAACAGGGGCGGCAGGGGTTTGCAGACATCTCTCTGATGCACAGCAGTTGTCTGCCTGCTAAGGGACATGCAATGGAATAAACACACCAGGAAATAAATCTGTAGCTGGAAGATGCTTAGGAGAAACCCCCGCCCTCCCAGACCGGCTCTGGTGCTACAGTGACTGGAGAGCAGCTGAGGGGACAAAGGAGGAGTCCAAGCTGCTCAGCCATCAGCTGTGCTCCAAGGGTCTCGCCACAGGAATGATGCACAGGCCAAAGCAAGAGCAACGCAGGCTTAAAGGCATCAGGTAACGTCAACTTCAGCCAACAGCCAGAGAGTGCATGGAGACCGTTCTCATTTTAATCGGGAGGTCAACTGGTTCTCGCCAGCACTAATGCAGTTCTCTGAAGCATCAGCATGTGAAATGTCAGCGCTGTAACAGCTTTTAAGAAAATGCTCCTCATACGCCAAGCAATTTCCATCTCTATTTCTAGCGCTTGAGACCAGCAGCTTAACCTCACTTTCACCTCCCTTTTGTGAGCTCTATAGGCAAACCATGGGGGGAACAGATGAGAGCTGGGGTAGGGGGCCAGCCGCTTGAAAACCTGATGCTGGAGAAAGGGCTTCTGAAATGTTAAGGAGACTTCCCGCCACACCACCCCCCGGAGGAGTTAAAGAAATTCCACCGCCATGAAATATTCTGCTGCTATTAAACAGCTTTTTTTGCTCACGTTTCAGGGCATCAGAAGGGGAAGTGAAAGAACATTAGCTGCTTCCTAACTTAATAGAAACCTTGGAACAACCATCAACACACACTTACATAATCAAGACTATATAGTGATGTGTATTTAACGATTTTATCTTTCCAAACAAGCAAAGGAGATAAAGTACTATCTTGCAACTTTTAAAGAATATTGATTCCTTCTCCTCCAAAACAAGCATTCGTTGCACAGAATTTTCCTTCCATCCATTCATGTAACTGAAGGCTGATATCCCTTAGCCTATTTCTTGGTTTAAGTACAGCATCAGAGAAATGGGGGTGAGAGAATGGGAGGTATGTGCAATGGAACAGTATAGAAATGCAGGATGAAAACAGTAAGTGAGCTTTCAAAATATACCCAAGAGGCTGTCTGTACGCTGAAGTTCACTGTTGTATTACTACAGTCAAAAAAAAATGATTTAGGGCCAAAAGTTTGATATTCAAAAAAACCACTGTGTAAGTCTATTTCAAGATGATGTGACAATACTGAAGGAAAAAAAAAAAAAAAAAAAAAAAAAAAAAAAAACAAAAAAAAAACACAAACTCCAC
>WHYT01016857.1:45205-108214 GCA_009806455.1 Tetrax tetrax | reverse complement strand
GAAGCTGAAGAAAAATACTGTGTAACAAAATGCAATCTAAACTTCATCAGCTCTAACAGAAAACAGAAACATAACTGCTATCATCAAATCAGAGCATTAGTCCCTTTAATCTTTTATCCTGCAAACAGCAGTAGCTGAGTACCAGGTGTTAGACAGGAGTCAAAAATTTATTAGTGAAAATCCTCATAATGAATTCCTTATGGAGAAATTTACCAAAACCAGGAAGTGCTCTCCCAGATAATTAAGAGGAGGGAGAAAAAAAACCCAACAAACATTAAATTGAAATTTAAGAGGTAAGTTTTGTGAACCAATTTATCTTGTTGCAATTTTGGCCCCTTGGCTCAGGATTTTTTTTCTCTGGTTTAGTGATTTGCATTTATTGCAGTGTTACAATGAAGTTGTACATTGATAACAACAAAGTTACTTTGAATTTATTTCAGCATAAAGCCAAGTGGAATTTCGCCCATGGGGCATATGTTTTCTACTTTATTTTTAGGAGATAAATGCTATATTGTCAAAAGGAATACTAGTGTATGTCATATTTAGTACTTGCTTAGTGAAAAGATTAATTCCCTGGAAAGGTACTTCCCTAAAGCCTTTAGCATTCAAATAAATTAAATCAGCAAATTGATATAAAGACATAAGTGAGATTAGGTAAGTCATCATATTTTCAAAAGCCCTCTAATTGTCTTGGGGTATTTAAAAATCACTATTTGAGCATTCTTGCCCTTGAATTCCTCAAGGGCTATTCACTGCCAAGTGAAAAGACTAACATTTCTAGGCAGACCTTATTTAGGTAAGTGTACCACTGCCACAGTTCACTGGAAACCCCAAAAAGTCCCATCAGTGATCCACGCCAGGAGGCAGGAGAGTTTATACCATCTCCTGTGTCAAAGTGACCAACACAATCAACTTCAAAAAAAGTATGCATAGTTTAGGCAGCTTAAGATGATCATTGATACTTTTTTTTTTTCCACCTCTGGCAAGATATCAGTATTCAGCTGCTGAATTGTAATCAAAAGTATTTCCCCCCACAGAAAAACTGTATGACAAATTACTTGTCCAAAAAAAAAAAAAAAAAAAAAAAAAAAAAAAAAAAGACAACACAAAAATAACAACTGGAATCCCTCCGAACTTTCATGGTACCCTACAAAAAGCTAGAGAGAGACATTAAACTGAAACAGTTCAGACAACAACAGCCTTCCTGGAGTTAGAACATTCCCTCCCTACGCTGTTTCAGCAATCTCTACCAAGCCCAACTCAAAACTACAAAAACTATTAAATAGTAATAATGCTAAGCACGCAATTAGCACTTTGTGTTCAAAGTGCTAATACTCTCCCCCCAGTTGCCCCAAAAAACCTGATACTGAACAAACTGAAGAACAATTCTGCCTGCCCCCACTTGGGATGAGGCTATACCAACATTTACTCTCCAGTGGGAGAAGACGTTCTGCTTTATAACCATAGCCCCACGTGGTCGGATGAGGTAGAAAGGATGGTGTCAACCATGCTGTGGGTATTGGAGCCACCCTCCCAACAGGGGAGGATGGACCTATCAAATGGAGAGCAGCACCTCAGGTACGCCACGCTGCAGGGGCAGCACGCAGAGCAGAAATCATCGTTGTCAGCGTCAAAGCTGCGATCTCGATTAGCATGTAACCTGCCCCAGCTGCTCAATGCACTCACAGCCTTTGCTTCTTCGCACACTCAGGCCACCCAGGTCAAGGTTTAACTCCCAGGTAAAACTGTTCATTAGTAAAAACAAACTGCCACACAGTAAGGGCGAGAACGAATGTGAACAAAACATTCATTTTAAACATCTCCCCCACAGCCCTCTCCACTAAAAAAATGGTCTCATCTAATGGTAAAAAGAAACTGTATGACTGGATCCCAAGCAGTGAGCAGGATATGAGAAGGAAGGAGAGTCCAATTCTTTTCTCTACTGGTATGTAAAATCAGGAAAGGCTTTGGCAGAAGCTAGATAGATAAAAGGGGACCACTTATAAAGGAAAGAGGTGGACTTTTACATTTAATTTCTTTCTGAACTTAAAATCTGCCTCCGATATATTACAGAAAACACTTTCAAGTTAAAAAAAAAAAATCACTGGGGACATGAAGGCCTCATTGTTTTCGCCAAACTTTGTATGTCAACACATACACATGCATTAAAAAAAAATCCTTACCTCCCTTCTGAGACATTAAATCCACACAATGTTTCTTGGAGAGGGTAAAAAGAAAATGTAGGTCAAGATGTTGAGATAGGGATTGCTTCTGAAAGATGAAAGCATAAGAGGACTAAGCTTTCATTCCTTATGTTTCTTTGAGATTTCAAACAGAGTGTTATTTGATAATGGTTCCTTTCAGAAAATTGGAATTTAATACAGCTAATTATAAGTTAGAGAATTAACATCCAGTCAGTTCTCCAACTGAGATGGTATACCATGCTGATGCTTTTTACCAGCATGTCCCCAGTGCTTATTATAGATCTTTTCTCCAAATACTAAGGCCAATCTGCTCTCACATTAGGCTGGATGGCCCAGGAGTTTGTGGGAGGAGGGGAGAAAAAAAGAAGGAAAAAAAAAAAGAAATCAATGATCTCCATGGCTGTAACACTAAGCCTGCAGCAAGCAGCCTGGAGTTGCCCTCACAGCATGGCACAGCGCAGGAACAGACCCTCCCACTTCAAAGGGAGGACCGAAAATAAGAGGACAAAAAGAATGAAAAACACAAGTAGCTGGAGAAGAAAAGTATGTGGAGAAACAGGAAAACATATTTTCCTCCTTCCGAATAAAAGGGAGGAAAAAGGATGACAACAGACAGAAAATGAAGAGAGTGTCGGCAAACAGAAAGAGAGTAATCCTAATTCTCTGGTATTAACACAGACGTGTCTGAGAATTATTTGCCTACGAGGAATCATAAGCTAAAAATCCTGAACTACACGTCACAGAGAGCAAGTAGTATAAGTAGAAATATCTCTCATAACAGGCACCGGCAGCAGACACAGCTGCATTTGGACTGGGAGCACCTTCTCCGCAATTCAGAAGGAAGCCACGTGTCAGTGTCTTGGGGACCTACGCAGGTTTGAGATGCTCTCTTTCTAGAGATGGCACAAAAACGTGTTTGGTATCATCTGCTCCACATCACTGGTTAGTACGTAAAGTAAAACTGTAGCTTGTGTAGCCTTGAACATAGACCGTACTCGAGTGAATTTTAAGGGGAAAAACGCGCATCGCGGGAAGCTCTGCAATACGCGAGGTTCCAGCAGCTTTCCCTTTGTTTTTCACTGTAGTTTCTGACTAAATATCAAGCCAGTATAGATCTTTAGGTTCTCCAATGGATATGTGAGCTCCTGCAGTGAAATCCTGTCATTGACCAAGGCACAAGCTCTGAGTTAAGGTCTCAATCAGAAGGGCCATACCTAGTTTCCTCCTGAAAACGGTATCTAGGTTCCGTTGAAGTATAAGCTTCTGGTGGGCAAAGGGGCACATTTTTTACATAATTAGTAGAAGTTTCTTACACGTTACCAGATTAATTCCTCTAATGAATTATCTAATTAAATAAGTCATATTTTCATTTGGCATGTCTTCACCTGGGTTAGAGTAGGATATTCCCTATGAAAGTAGGTGTTGCCTTCCAAAATTTTCTTCTGCGCCCAAGAGGCCACACTGGGACAAAATCTGCCCCCTATAGAGGGCACCTTCCCCCTCTTTGTACTGGAAGAATTCCCCAAATCCTTCTGCTGGACTTGGCACTACCACCCACTTCCAAACCTTGGAGCCTTTTCTCAACTTCTTCCTTCAAGCTGCATAATAGCATCCATTTTTAGACGAAACAAAAACAAATTAAAAGCTTAGTGATGTCCTTCCTATCACATTTAGCACTTTAGGGAATTGAAATCTCCTCATGACAAGAGGACATCAAAACAGTACTTCTCCATTGCTTTCAACCTGAGTAAAGGGAAACAGAGCCGATATGGGAAACACTATCTCCTTCAACCTACTCTCTGGTTCCTGTTGCCTGAACAAGAATCTGGTCAACCTAGGTCAAGAGGTAAAGCAATCACTGGACAAAAGCTGAAAGCTATTTTCCTAAAACCTCGGTAAAGTTTGAGTGCTTCATATGTACTGGCAGACTTTTTCCAGGAAGTAGGAAAGCATAAACTGAAGAGCAGTTTGTCTTTCTCAGAAGAGTCTAAGTTTTCCTGCAAATTTAGTTTTCTTGGGACTATCCCCACTGAGTCCAAGATGATTTGAGAAGGTTTAAATAGAATTTCACTTAGCAGTTGTAATTTTGATCCAGCCAGATGGTAATCCAGCACCACCTCAACATCCAGCTATGCCAGAGAAATTGACTGATGCAAAACCATCTTCCCTATAAACCCCAATATTCAAGTTCGCAGACAGTATCTTAAACTCCTTTTTCCAAACAGTCAACTTATTCTTTTAAAAAAAGTCTGCTTTCCGGGCTGTTAATGGCAGGTGCCTACATCCATAACAGAAAGAAAGGTGGTTTTCTGCATTAAGTAATGTCTCAACTAACAGCTCATTTATTCTACTTTATGAGCAAAGTATTTGTATATAGCCCTTGAGACTTTGCATGCCAGTTTTATTGGAGTGTCTTCCATGCTGGCATAAAGTGGACTTCGTACCAGTCTTCCTTCAGCCTAGGAGAGATCAACATCAGCTTGCGGTGCAAAAACCTCTCTTTCTCAAAAAACTTTCACTCTTCAATTCTGGTCTCTTGTTAGTGAGACTTTAAATAGCCAAGAACACCACCATACTGTGTAAAGGTAATCTATGAAAGCGTGCTTTTATATCTACAATTGCAAATGGGCTGTGTTTATCTACTTAACTAAGACAGCCTTGTCCATTTCAATTAGAGAAGGTCATTTTCGGGCAAATGTAAACTGGCATTTGAAGTTCATCCCTGCAGGACAATGAGATGAGGTAAAGCTGCAGGGACAGGCTTACATCTAAATAAAACTTGACAAGTCATCCCTAACCACAGACCTCATTGCTGCACAAAAGGCCATCTTCAATTGATTTTGGGGAGGGGGGAGAAGAGTAGCAACAACTACGTTTCATGAAGATTTGGAATTTAAGCCACATTCTGGAAACTTCCACCCCTTATTCATAGCTGCCATGTAGAGGTACTCGTTGCTGACTCCCAAGATGTAAAGAGGCAGAACATTTACTGTAGAATGCACCAGATTTTATTAGGTTGGCAAAATGATAAACATTCTTTGCTTACTGTCCTGTCAAGTAGATTGTAACATTAAAGAAGCGATGGGACTCTTCTCCTTGTGAGAGAAACGGGATGTTCCTGGATAGTCACACTACAGGACCCAACAGGAGGTAAGGGCAATCAAGCCCTCCATGCAGACTGCGTAACAGGAATATGCCTCTCCCCAGTCCCAGCCCACTCCCTTATGACGCCTCAGTTTTGACGCTCTGCCCAACCCTACTGCTTCTTTCTGGCATACAGGTCCAGAGAGTGATGACAGCCTGAGGCTCTGAAGTGAGATCCCAACATCACAGCAAGGAACGGGGTCTGGAAAAAATAGAAGGGGATGAAATTCCTCTTCAGCCCTCTCCATCCAATATACCTGCATCGGAAATGCTTCAGTGCAACCCAGATGCCTTTTCTCAATGTCCTGTATGAGAGGACACGCTTCAACCATTGTTCTAGAACCCTCTCACTAACATTGTGACAGCATTTACGCCCTGAAGCAGAAAGAAAATTCCCACATTGTGAAGAAGGGGAAAAAAACGTACTCCCTCTGTGCCATTTTCATCACTTTTAAGCTTCTTTCAATATCTCCGCATTCACAGCAGGCATGACATAAAAACACCGGGATGCTTTGCAGCCACAATAAAGAGAGCATCTTTAAAAACTGCTGGCCATGCATGAAACGCTTTCACCTTTCACAGCACCAGAGGAGAAGACCACTGTCTGAGGGATGTGTTTTCAGAAGAACCTGCTTTTGAGGCAACCTGGCTGAAATGGAGCATGTCAAGGTGCGATTTACTTCTAACACTTCTGTTTACACACATGCATGCAAAGACTAGGAAGAGGCTGAATAGACCTGTTTTTAAGGTCGACTGGCACTGACGCTAAGTGAGGGACGAGCAAAAGAAAAAATGTAATTAAATGCTGGTGTCTTTGGGCATTATTCAGAACGGCTGGCTGAGGCCAAATCTTTTGCAGGAAAAGTGGCTTATCTCCTGGCTTCCCAAATTGCACCAGAGGTCAGCTGAAGAGATTTCAGGAGTTGCCAGCTCCATCCCTCTGTGGGATCCTTGGCAGACTGCTCCAGCTGGGCTCCTTCCAGCTCTTCCCTTTTTCCATTTTAGCATATAGCTTGAATAAAGAAAATAAGATGAAGGCTTTCAAAGATAATGCAGTCTTTCACAAACAGATGCAGAACAAAGCACAGGAAATTCTGAGCAAAGTAAAAAATGAATGTTGTCTGTTCAAGGCTTATCTGGAACGAGTTAGCCTCTTAGTGGACAGATCGGCAACATCACACAGTCCTGACTGCAATTGCAACGCTTGCTAACAGTCTTGTGAGAGGAGAAAACAGGACGGATAAGGGTGGAAATTCAGCTGCCTTTAGCTGTTGGAGCTGGAAACTCCTTCAGATGTACCAGAGACAACACTTGCAAGCTAAGCTTGCCACTGTCATCCCATCGTCCTAAGCACAATGCCTCTACATCTACTCCTCTTACTGGACACCCCCTTCACAGTATTAAATTAATTTAAATAGGGAAATAAAGGACATCAAAAGCCAGATTATTGAAAACATGTATTCATCTAAATCTGGATACAGCGTCACATTAACTGCCTGTAAAGTAAATAGACACACACAAAAAGATTTTTAAATGCATGCGCATTTATTATGATGTAGAGCAATCCCCTGTGGCTTAACAGTACACATGCTAAGCTATATTTATTTTCTGGAAAACATTCACCCACAAGCACTGGGAAGTGTCTGCTATGTGATCAACCTCTCAACATCATCAGTTATCAAAAGACAGCAGTTATTTCAGAGAAGTTTCTTAGAGATTTTAAATCAAAAAGATCCCACCGAAACCAAAATGAAACGTGGAGGCAGGAGCTCTGGGCACAGACCAGTCTCCCAGGCCGTTATGAGCCATAAAATAAATGTGACTAATTTCTGGTGAGTTGTGTTGCTCAAAAACGTGGCTGATTTTTTTTTTGCTTTTCACAGCAGAAATTCTATGTTCAAACGTGGGCTGATGACACCTAAGAAGGCAGCAGTATCAATCTACTGACATTTTCAGTTTACTCCCCATCACTACCAGGATCCCCCAAACCCACCTCGATTGGCAACCCGCATGCTTAACAAGTCAAACCCTGGGAACAGAGGTAATGGAGGGTATTTGAGGTGCATTGGCAGCTGTGTCAGGCGACTTGCAGGAGTGGCTACTATGCCCCCATCAGCAGCTACAGCCATCTGTCACTAATCTCTACTTTTTCTTTTAAAACCACTTTACTGCCAGGGTTGACACGGTAAGGTTTACAGCACACGACATCTGCTCTTATTAAATACAGCCTAATGGCCTTAAGAATGGCCTACTGGACCAAATAGTTCTCCAACTCCTTCCACTCCTGCAAACAACAAGCCATTTCTAAAATGCCCTCCACGTCAAGGAAACACTGTTGTCGATGTTCTAAGACACAAGACAGGCCCGTGAAGGCTGAAAATTTATTCTCTCTAATACTTCGAAAGTGCTCCACAAAATTCAGTGTTGCACTAATAGCTCAAAGCTATAGCCTAAAAATTGTTAGTGAAAGCCTTATTCAAAGCTAAGCACAGACACCATTTCAGAAAATACAGTTCCCTAGCACTGACTACAGTAAACTGTATCACACAGTCTGTGTATGACAAACTTTTCTTTGCTTTTACTTGTGACACTGATTTTATTTCCTGTTGCACTCCTATTTTCTTAACAGAGTATGCTATTTCAATGACTGACTTTTTCTCTCCCTACTGTTTTTCTGGTTATATCCCTTATTGTCTGTCCTTCAAATTAAAAACACTAGTTACTCAATACACAGTTTCCTCCTGGCAATCATGGGCAACGGGGGAGCAAGAGGAATACCAACATTTAAACCCTCTTTACAACAGCAGCTATGGATTTCAACCTGCAGACCTTTGGTCTCCACTAGAATATTTCAATAAACACAATAATAATAATAAGCATCGGGCATCAGATAGACAAAAAGAGGTAAAGCACCTTCCTCCCTAGTCCCATGCCTTCTGAAAACTATTGCTCTTTAACAGAGAAGCCCTGTGCTCACTTCTTCTGAGCATACTGCTGGATTGCTGCCTTCATCTCCACTTTGTGTCCACACTTTGTGCAAGTTCTACATCTCTTTCGATAGCATGATCCACCAGACAAATCACTCCGTGGAACTCCATCATGTACACCACCTTTAACAGTTGTTTAATTTTGTCTTCATTTCTATGTAAACCACAAGTTACCTCTTTAGCTCCTCTTAACAACTCAACAGCTGGAGAAAGTGACCAGCACCAACCACCACTTCTCACCTCAGCAGATCACCAGCATGAACTTTATCCATCCCAACCTGTCAGTTTGAAGTACAATGCTCTCTCTGGTTTTTAACATCCCAACAAAAACCCAGTCATTAAAAAAAAAAAAAAAACCAACAACCAACATTATTAACAAATTTAAACTTCTTTATCTGCCAACCAAAGAAATGGTTAAGTAAAACTACCACCATTCTTTTGGCTGTATATGTCAGCCAAAAAGATGCCAGGGTGCAAATTTAGGCTGGCTGGCAATTTTATGGCTGCCAAAATCAGAATGAAGCTGCTTGTCCGCCCTCAAGGGTGCTGTCCGGACTGCTGATACAAACAATAAATCCCAGGCAGCAGCTATGCAGAACGACCCTGCATCAAGGCAAACACAGTTGTTGTCCCCTACTGGGGTTAAGGCAAAGTTTTGCTTCATGGACAGCCTATGCAATGAGTTTCACCACTACATCAGTGGTGTTCGTTGTATGCTTTTTTTCTTTTTTTTTTTTTTTTTTTTAAGAAACACATAAACCTAACACCTACACTTGCGAAGCACTTTTCAACGAATTTTTAAGTTTCATCTTTTTTGCTCCTATTTCTGGCAACTGTCGTCCCTTCTAGCATCTGAGGCTGCGATCAGACAAGACGACTGCGCCAGTCCCAAGGCTGTGGTTAGACAAGATGACTGTGCCAAGCAAGCAGCTTGCTACTATCAAAAAGGGACAAGTCCAGTCTCCCTCTCCTCAAGCTTTCAGTCAAGTACTCTGGCCCCTCATTTCCAACAGATGAGCACTTGGTGCTCATCCAACCTCTTGATGAACCTATATAGTTCATTAAACTAGAATACAATTGTTTATTTTTTAAAATAATTTTTCTGGGCTAGTTTTCTGCCACTTTAGTACCCTGAACTGGCTGCACTGCACAGGCAGACAAATGGCAGAGCCAGCACAAGACAGGAGGTGAAAGGAGGGGGACCATCAGCCGCTGCTGAACTCCTTCTTACCTTTCCTCACCTTATTTATTTTAGACCTACAATAACTCAATCTCTGACAGATAATGCACGCACCTCTGCAGATTCTACATTGCCGTTTTCATTTTCTATTACCTACAGTTAGCAATATGCAGCGAGGCAAGATTATTTTTAGAATTATTTTGACTAGACATGCACTCAGGGACAACAGCAACTCTTTTTAGATGGCCATGAAGTTTTAAGAAAATTAATTACATTATTCCCCTGTTTCTCTGATTTAAAAAATATCCACCTCTGTTGCGTTTGAGAGAAGAAGGATGATGTGTGTCCTGCAGGAGAAAATTTTCTGTCAGTCTTGCCAAACACCAAATACTGAAACTCTATTAAGACAGGAGCACAATTTGGACATAATCAAATTGGGTAGAGATCACTGAGGGCAAAATTTGGCCTGCAGAATTTTTAGAAGTGGTGATGATGGAAAAGGCAAAAAAAGTCTTTGTCAGCCAATGAACAAGCAAGTCCTTGGCAGGCTCAAAAATGAATTCTCTTCTAAAAAAACAAAGAAAGGAAAAGAGATTTGGAAATTTTCAATGGAGTCCAACCCCAACATCCTATTATTTATTTGTTAATCTTTAAATTCACTTGACAGCAAGCACCAAAGTGAAAGTGATGTTGAGTGCCATGACAAATCTGCTCAAATGCTTATTTTCTGAACCTTTTAGTTGGAAACATCTATATTTAATCGCAGTTTAAAACTAGCCAAAAAGGCTGTTTACTCGGAATGTAAAGGGGAAATACTGCAAAGTTGAAAGAGGCATTCCTGTTTCTGTAAATGCATTTTAAAAATCCACTTACACAGACAGGGTCTTTGACACACTTACAATCTTCTACTAAAGCTTAGGAGACAGACAGACATTACCCACTGTCAACAAACGTAGTTTCACATCACTGATGGAGTGAAAAGCTCCCTAGACAAACGTTAGCATAAAACCTTCTTCCAGTATTTAATTGCAGCCTTCAGAAATAAGAGAGATGAAGTTATCAGTGTATTTGAACCATCACAGTGAACAAAGAGGGCTACTTTCTTGTTCAAAATTAAAGGCAGGGTGGTGTCTGCGCTGGGGAGGACGGAGGCGTGTGCCGCTCTGGGCATGAAGGGGCACAGCTGAGACAGCAGCACTTCCCGAAGGGCTGCTGATTTCCTCTATGCAAGTGGGATGAGAAGAAACATGGCCTCGGCCCAGAGAAGACGCGGTTGCCCTGCTGGCAGCTGCTGCCACCCCCACATAGTTGGCTTTTGGCAGATAAAGCACGGCAACTAGGCTGAATCACACAGCTTAGCTGTGTTTAGGCATTTCTACCACGTCTGTTGCAATGTTTATGCCATGCCGTGGGTACCATCTACACAGCCAGGGAAAAGAGGTCTCACCAGCAAGTTGGAGTCAGATGAAGCCAGCCCCCACACCACTCTACGACTGGCCACCTTCATTTTGACACAGCCCACTGGGGAGCATCGACAGATATCCCCATGCAACGAGCAGGAAACACTTGAAAATCCACGCAGCAATGACAAAAATAGCTATTTGCAGATAGCACTGCTGCCTGCCCTACCCAGCCTGGCCAGCCAGCGCAGCGGCCCAGGGACAGATCCAGACCTGGGAACAATCTGCTGCTGCTGGGTCCAGCACCGCTGTCCCACCATGGGCTGCCTCGGAGGCTCCTGCCTCTGTGTCAAGATGCTTGACTTTTGGAAAGAGCAAACCTCCAGCAAAAGTCACGTTAACTTTTGTGCAGGAACAGCTGAGGGCAAGAGTGGATCAGTACAAGGGAGGAAGGGGCACCACATCCATCTGTGGACCAACCATCACCACCACTAAAGTGCTGACATTGTTCCTTCTCTGTTTAAAGAACATACACAAATGAATAAATGATTCTACCGATCCCAAATGTAAAGTGAAATCCCTCAGAATAGCAAAATTACACATATTTACTCATCTCTTGATTTAGTAAATGAGCAAGACTTCCAACTTCTGCCTTGAACCAAAGCATTCCCTCACATATATTTGATTCCCCAACCAGATCATGTTTGGCATAAGCTTAACATAGCTGACATTTTTTGAAATTGCCATGACACGTCTCTAGGACAAAGTAGTGCATTTTCAGCAGCTATATCTGCTTTGTCATCTGTATAGATTAACTAACTACCTTAAATCAACAAGCAAACCTTGGCACTTTTTCCATTTACAAGATGTTAGCACTTCTGTATCTCAAATTTTTTTTTTTATCAGAAGTTTTGAAAATTAGCATTTAAAATCTTATGTCACAAAAATTTACTTGATGGTATACTCTTTTGAGGGTAGTGGATTTATTCTCATAAACAGAGCGTAAGCGATAATTACATCTTTCATTGCCTTTTTACAGACTTATCTCACATTTTAAGCTGCATAAGAAGAAAACAATTCCCCAAGGGAATTACTTTTCCTTTTAGACGAGGATCTCTGAAAATTGGTATCAAAATTCCAAATACCAATCCTTATTCTTAAAATCCTAACACAAATGGCAGGCAGCAGTGATCAAAATCACTAAAGAGGTCCCTCTGGGTTTTCCAGCACGTGACCCTGCTTCCATAATCACAGTTCCAAAATTCCATTTAGGGCTGCAGAAGGTTTCTTGAAAATCTGCAGAAGCATCAACTTCAGTTTTTATATTCCCACATGCTGGAAAGGAACACGTAGCAAACAAAGCCATACTGCACTATGTCATTCTGTAGTATGAGAGTATCTAGAGTGACTGTAAACGTGCATGCAATATATCCACCAGTACAACAGTCATACTACAACTGCTCATCTTTCTCTGAAATACTTCTAGCTTGGGGTGGGAAATAAGAGTAAAGAAAGCAGAAAAACAGTTAGGATGAAAAATAACTGGCAACACAAACACTAAGCAAAAATTATCAGGTGAAAAGGAGATATAAAAAAGGCAGGAGTAAGGAGACCTGCAAACACACTGCCACCTCCAAACAAAATCCCTTCACTGTAATCAGAACCACCTAAGTAACAGGGTTTCAGCCACAAACTGAAAATGGCAGGATTGTTTTCAGGATAACAAATATCTTTAATAGTGAGGCAGAGACAGCCAAATACTATAATACATATAATCTCCAAAAGTAGTTTGAATTTTTATTTATTTACATTAAATTTTATTTTACTTTTATTATCCATTTAGAGACAGAGACATGGACGTTAATTGTCTCTGTGCCACTACCAGTCCATCTTGGAGCTTGCAGAAACTTCAGTATAGAAAAGACGGCTGTTAACGGGTTCATCTCTCACATTTAAATATCTTGCTTTTCACACTATCAATCAAAGAGGCACTAGCTACCAAATCATTAACAGTGATACTACTGTACTCACCAGCTGAAGCACTATTGACAATCATTTTCATTCAAGTTTAGCTGTAGCTTGGCAAATGCTGGCAAACAACTTTCGTAGCGTGTTTATGCAACTTCAGCCACTTCAAAATCCATAAAAACCAATCCAAAAAAAGTTAACCAGTTGCAAGGGGCTGGTCCATATTTTACCTTTCTCTATTGCCAAAAGTGAGTACTTTCTACTGGAACAAATTACAGGTTTCAAGTCTATAAATAAATAAATAAATTTAAGGGATGACAGTTATAAAACCGGAACAAAGAAACTCTCTCTGCACTACAGATGGTGGCACTCAGATCAAATCCTGCTACCTAGTTGTTTGCAATCCCCTGAGCTCTCAGAAGTGCATGAGACCAATCCACGCTTCCACACTGAGCAGGGAGCTTGGAGAGCTTCAGCCCCACTCAGATCCCCCTCCTTCCCGCTCCTGGAAATGGTTAAATTTGGCAGATACAGGAAGGTGACCTATCCGATTTTCCACATCTGAAGGAGCAATACCCTTTAGAGTTCACTAGAGACAGCAACAGGACTGTGCAGCACGAACACTACACTGGATGCAACCCTAAGCAGAATTCATGCCAGGGCAGCCCAGCTTTACAGAGGCAATGAACACATTTAACTTCAAATTATTTCAGCTAGATTCCTCCACTCAGATCCCCACCCCGCCCCACTCCCCAAGAGCTATGGCTGCTGAATATTAATAAAGAGATCACTCACATAAAACTCCGTTTAACTGCATGCTACCTTTTGGAGTAACTCACAAGAAACATTGGTTGTGGCCTGCATGTTGGAACAGAGGATACATGCAAGGAAATATTTTTTACTCCACCAGTATGAAATCATGGATCTAAGGCTCACTCTTAAAATATAATTTTCCCAAATTCAAAATAGCTTACAATGACCTGCTTTTTCCTCAGTCCAGAGAGACCTATGGATTTGAAAATACATGGCTATGTTTTTTTAAAAGATATAATGAACAAATTGCATGTTTAAGTAGATTTTCTTAATGTCACTGCACAATATAAATCCTCCTCCCTTTCGCAAAGCTTTTTTTTCTGTGTATAATGAAACACCCTTCCAAATATTAGTGAATAAAAGAAGGTTTTGGACAGTGATGCTGAACTAGAGCAGTGCTGAGAAAGGACATTTAAAGAATCATTTAACAAACAGAAAGAGTAACACATAATATCATCCTGGCTCCAAAAGAAAGAGAAAAAAAAAACACCACCACACCATATCCCCAAAGAACTGATCACCTACTACTGTGGAGGAGAAAAAGCACCAAACACTACAGTTCTGAACGTGAGAGGCAAGCTCTGAAGACGTGAGCCGTGCCGCTGCCAGAGGAAGCCAGTGGCATACTCTGCGTCTGTTACCTGCATCGACACAGCATTCCCAGCCAACTCACTTTTCATCTAAGCTGCCTTTGGAGAAACTAGACACCATAAAAACCTCAGTCATCCTGTAACCTGGCACACCATCAAAGCCTCCTAACACACAATTACTGTGCTTCACGCCTTTAGACTTTTTTTCCTTTGACTAAACAAAACCCCCACAATGGAATAAGAAACTTTCCAAGAGAAATTGTGTTTGACAGAAGATCAATGATGCAGAGGTGTTGGAGGAAAAAAAGCCAGCGCTGTTTTGTGTACACCTCCAAGCTTATTAATGGCTTGCTGCTAAAGCTAGGTGCCCCTTCCCATCAGATCAGTATTTGATATTATTACTGAACTCAGAAGTCTGAGGTCTTCTTTAACCACATTAAGGAGTCTGCAATTGCTTACACAATACAGTAACTTCATCATGCTGCCTGTAGTTATCCAGGCGTTCCCCTAGGTTTTTGCCTTGTCGACAATATCACTTGGTGAAAACGCAGTGAAATTTGACTCACCACGTCAAAAATGCAAGCTACATATAAATATGAATAACCTACCAAGTAAGCACCGGAGCTGCTGCTTTAATGCATTAGCACATGTATAGCTATGCACATGCCTAAAAGGAACAGCCATAAACCTCCATAAAGAAACAAATAAGCTCTTGTGAGTGAAGTGAAAACCGTAAGCCTGCCCAGAAATCTGAATCCTGCTAGTCATCGCTTTCAAGGCTCAAGCCAGCATGACAAAGCCTTTTCAAGAAAGGGTCCTGTGTCAGGGACTGAATCTGAAAGAGACACATTTATATTCACCTCTCAGGACACCATGGCTTTCTTAAGCAAGCTGTAGAGGAAGGGGGGAGCAACAGATAATAATGGGATTAAATAAATAAAATCAAACTCCT
This sequence comes from Tetrax tetrax, assembly GCA_009806455.1. Lineage (NCBI taxonomy): Eukaryota > Metazoa > Chordata > Aves > Otidiformes > Otididae > Tetrax > Tetrax tetrax. The sequence goes on along the minus strand of WHYT01016857.1, from coordinate 92,976 downwards.
TTCAAGCCACATCATCTAGGTTTGTCTACATTTCCTTTAAGAGCCTTTAAACAAGTGCTCTGTGAACTGCTAAAACTAGGGAAGTCAACGTCCCAGTGTTTGCATCCTCAGTCCCCTAAATCTTTTTACGTAGGTCCTATGCTGTTTGATCTCTGGACAATAGCACAGACTGAGATCACTTCAGAGTTACACATGCTGGTTAGCCAGTTTCTTGCATCTGAATTACACAAAATTGGTAAATTCTGTTCAGCTGTCCTTCCCCAAGATAACTGAAACCATCACCTTTAAATGGATACCTTCTCTATTGACATACTCAGCACATGAGGGAGCAGACTGCCCACAGAAGTCTCCTTTTCTACAGAACAGCAGCCTGTCCCTGTCCTCCTGCCTGACACCTACCCTCCACCTTGATTCTCATCTCAATCGGTTTGCCAAAAACTGAAACATAAGGATTGTTCAAACCGGGCACTTTAAGCACTTCAGAAACCAGCTATTTTGTGCAGATCAAAAGGGCACAGTGCATGCCAGACAGCGCAAGAAGAATAACACAGAAGAGGATCGAGTCCTTCCAGCGGTACCGCAGAGGCAGCTCACCGTTCACTGCTTTGAGGCTCCCACTAATGCCATCACCGTGCTGCCGCTTCTGTGCGTTCTTGAACTCCTTCAGAGATAAATAAAGGACCTTCCGCACCACCCTCTCCTCTGACCAGGGAATCCCATCGCTGTCATCCTAAAGAAGACGGAAACAGAAGGGAGACATTAGTTGCACGCATCTGAAACAAAACCACAACAAAACCCAAAAGCCTAGGGCTACACGGATTATTTTTTATCAGGGAAAAAAAAAAAAAAAAAAAAAAAAAAAAAAAAAAAAAAAAGGCAACACAATTAGTGCAGTGAAAGCAGCAGGCATTTTGGCAGCAGGATGTACATTTCACATGAGGGACAAGCTACTATACTTTGAACAAGGCTGCGCTATGCCCAGGGAGCTTTAGAGTACAGGCAGCTCTGGGCCAAGAAAGTAAACTTTGTAACCCAACACCCACAGCAACCGAAAAAAAAAAAAAAAATCTCCAGGCAAGCATTTTAAAAGGACTAGTACATCCAGTTATTTTGTCAACAGACGTTTACACAAACAACCCCAGCTTACCATTTTGCTGCCAACACAACTCCAGCTCTAACCAGAAGTGACACTAAACACAGGAGGGCTGCAGCCTGCTTGATTTTAACGGGGTTTGCCCAAAGACGCCCCATTATGCTCCCACTGACTGGTAGGTATGGAGAGGAAACCCAGACAGGAATCCCACCAGCAAGGGCCTGGTGGGATGTCACACATTTCTGTTGTCACAGAAACAACTTATTAAATCCTCAATGGAATCATGCTCAGTTAGGAAATGGTCATAAGCACCTCCGTCAGCCATCTGTATTACAGACACAGGCCTGCACACACCACTTGCTCTCTTCTATGGTATTTGTACAAATTCCTAATATAACAGGGCAGCAAACGTGAAGAAGAGGACGAAGAGCCCTCTGGCCAGGCACACTGCTCCTGACTCTTAAAGCCTAGACGAGTTACACAGAAACCCATTAAGAGGTAACAAAACCATCACCTTGTATTTTTATATACTTTAAGCCAAGTATACACAAGATACGTGTTAACGATCAGCCAAGTCAACGTAAGCTGCGCTCAGAGACACGCTGCTTTCCTTAGGCCCTGTCAGCCCAAGGCCTCTCCCCTGTGAAACACCAGGCCTGTCCTGAAACCATGAACAAACCCCATCCTCCACCAGACGCTGTAATCCCCGAGGAGCTGGAAGTTAGATGAAAACACCCATCAGTTCCTGACCCCACTGGCCCTTTTATGCCTGCTAAAAATGCAGGGGGGAAAAAAAAAAAAAAAATCAAAAACCAAAGAAATGAATTCCCCTTAAACCTGCTTTGTCATGATGGCTCACTGCAAGGAGCACCTGTGTTCACTGTTTCAGTAGGGACAGGGTGAAACCTGCTAACAGGATTGATCTTTAAACGGGCACCTGCCGACCAAGTGGCCAACTGCTGTGGGACAGTGACCACTGGCAGGTACAACCCATGCCCTGGGACATGGTGGTTACAGTCCCTGCGGCAGGAGGGAAGGAGATGATCACCACACACCAGAGGCCTCTGGTCCAGTCCATCCTCCCTAAGCATTTCTGTGACAGCCTGCAGCCATCTCTCTCTCCCCTGACAATGTGCTGGACACGCAAAAGAATGGCGTGCAACCCAGCACCCTGTTTTCTGAGGGACAGGGCCACTGAGATGTCTTCCTAGTGCCAACTGGAGGCTCCAGCCCTGCTGCAGGAGATGCTCCCACCTTCCCACCGGCCCAGGGGCTGCATGGGCCACAGTGCCACCAGTGAAGAGATGGGTCCCAGGAGGCAGGAACAAAGAACCCCCTCAGCAACTCCTGAAGGAACACAGTAACATTTCACACCACGCTGAATTCACAGAGCTGTAAAACTCGAGATGAACCATATTGGCTTCATCCCGCATCTATGACAGCAGTGCTGCCAGCAGAAAGGCACGTGGGGCAGTCTCTCCACACCAGAGCTCCCACCAGCCCAGTTGTGCTGAGGCTGCAGCCACTGTCTCGCCTACCCTGCTCTGTTGTGGGCTTTCCTCGCACCCATCACTCAGCCTGAAAAAAGGTCCTTAAGTTCCCCAACACCATGTTATCCAAGGTCAGCAAAATAAGGGGCTAAGCCGCTGCCAACACCCGCATTCACGCGGCTCCGTATGCAGGAGCAATAAAAGGGTTTCACAATTGTCGACGGCATCTTCCCCCGAGCCTGTGGCACAAAAGCAGCCGCAAGCCGGAGAGCAGCTGACTCAGAGCCCAGCTGAGCTGCTGCTCTGCCAGCGACACAGCTCCAGCTCCCGACACATTTAGCCATAATTATATGGGTCAGATCGTCTCTGCCTCGTCACGCCAGTGGGGGGGAGAGCCGCCATGTGCCCCGTTCTGCACTCCAACAACTGGAAGAGTTACCTCACGTTAGCAAAAGAACACACACACATCCAGAACCACTTAGAAATATCCTCAAGTGAAAGCCTTGAGGAATTAAATCTATGTAACTTCTCAAAACAAACAACCGAAAAAAAAAACCCTCAAAGGGACTGACTCGATCTCTGCCTTTAAATATTTCCACAGAGAGTAGAAATTTGATAACAGACGGCTCTCGAGCCTGGCAGAGAGGGGTAAAATATCATCCAACAGCTGGAACTCGAATTCAGAAAAATGTAAGACAGAATTAAAGAACAATTTCTGCAACTGTGCAAGTAATTAGCCATTGAAACGACTTATGGGGAACTAATGGATTGTCCATTACAGAGTTAGACCCAAAAAAGGACTGAGTAACATCTTAAACTGTAGGTTCATCGCTGCAAGTCCACAGCGTTCACTGTTCAGGTCAGGCAAGATGATTTCTGCCTCCCAATATGACAATAAGATTACTTTTTTTACTAAGTTTATAAGGTAACAGATGCAAATAACCAGGGAAGCCCTAGGGCAGAATTAAGAAACAGAACTGCATCATTTCCTCTAAACTGCTCAAAAAATTAATCATGCCATCTTCTTTGTTATGCCATTTCGGGGAACCACACGTCACACATTTATATCTGAACTTCAGCTACCAGGACAGTCAAGCAATGGTTCAGCAAGTTCAGTCTGAGGGGACAAAGAAGAGGAGCACAAGCTCTGTTTACCTACACAGTACGCTCCTGCGCAGGATGCGGCCTCGTAGATAGCAGAGCACCTCTGTTTTGTGCTACATGGCTGGCAGATTCCTTTCAACTCTACAGTTATACTCAGCTCTGAAGTTATATTCAAATCTTAAAAAAAAAAAAAAAAAAAAAGAAAAAAGAAAAAAAAAAGAAAGAGCAAAGCAGGCAGAAGTGAGAGGCAGGCTTCATGTCGCCTCTTGGGTAGGTGAAACATCAGCCTGAAGTAGCAGGCGCTGCTGCATGCTGCTTTGCTCCATGAGAAGCAGCAGAAGCATATGCATACACATGGCTCGAGATTCTCCGTTCATTCACCGCCAGATACGGCATTCTTTGGTCTGGCCCTTAAGCAAACAGGAGTCACAGTTCACAGGGTAAACCAGAGCTGGAACAAGGGAGAATGCATGCAGCACTCCATGCTATTTGTTTTACTTTTATGTAAATACTTTAACAGCAGTGATGGTTTTATTTGAAAAGTCAGGACTTTGTAAGGTACAAAGATACTTATAAGCACGTGTGTTATGATTCAGTGTGGCTGGCGAGTTTCCAGCGTTCTCTTTGGGTCTTTCCCAAGCACGCATCTCCTGACCCCATTCTTCATGCCAGGTTGCAGAAAGCAAAACAACAAAACACAAACCCAGTCTTTTTTCTTTTTCCAGCACTGCAGCCAACGCTCGGTTAAAATCACTGTGGCACCCAATGCCCTAAATGAATATGCTTTCATGGTTCAACAGCCCCCAGAGTCTTTCCCGCAGATGTAAGAAGGTCATTTTGAAGCAATGGGAAAAATAAACCACAAGCTTCTACCCCTTCCTCAAGGATATTTTTGAAGGAGAACTATTTCAAAGGGTGTTTTTTTTCTGTGTTTAGTTAGCAACAAAATAAAAATCTGTCTTTTGCATGAAAAACAGACAACACATTTTCAGAGATCGTATAAATTACTTTTCAGCTGAAGGACCAAAATGGAAATGTTTGTTTACTAGATTCAAGACCTGCAACAGATTTTTGCCTTTTAGCTGTACATTATCAATGGAAAAACAGTTACACCTGTTTTTCTTTAAAAGCCAGACCTAAGAGAAATTATTCTTCTGAGGCTGAAAGAGATCTTCTGTGCAGCCTTGGGTGAGTTACCACTGCTAGGTGCGATAAGCACGCTTACTCATTTACAAAGCCCACTTCCTCGACCTGCGTATGGCACAGCGTGAACCTCATGAGAAAGTGCAAAGTCTTACTACTGTATCAACTCGCATACCTCCCTCGTTGCATTAGCAGAGGTCTCCACTGCATCGTCAAGTCCCATCAACCTTCTCACCTCCCTAAGCGTGCATCCTACTCGCAGAGCAAAACCACACGTTTAGCCCATTGGTGCAAACTCCCTCTCTACACAACTCGGAGAAACAAGGGGGTCGTTCCACAACCAGATGGCAAAAGCTCTTCTCAGCAGAAACTCCTAGCAGAAGTTTGAACTTTCAGGGTAACAATTTGAAACCAGACTCTAATATATCCAACCATTTCTACATAAACAAACATTTTTGGCTCCTTTTGGCAGCTATCATACTGCTTGGACTTCTTACAGCCAAGCACAGCCTCATGCAAACTGGATATACCCATATATACCCACAGTAATATCTTTACAGTCTTTTGCTTACTATCAAGGTCCCTCCACAACATTCTCCTCTCAGAATAAAGTTCACACTTATTTAATATTTAACCTTTTAATCAAGTTTAACTATCCAGAGAGGATGTAGCAGATTCTCATTTAAAACAAACTGCTTATATTCAGTGAGAAAAAATAAAACCTCATGAATGGCTTAAGTTGATGAAGATTGATACGGTTTGGAGACTTTATAGCACAGTGACTCATGCCTTCTGGAAAATGTAATCTGTTCTGTCTAGTTTAGGAAAATAGGTCATGTTTTAAAAATGTGCTAACTAACATGAAGAAAGGGGAAATGTTCTTTATTAATGGTTCTGTTACAGCATTTAAGTGTATCTGGTAATTATAGCGATGTTTTCCCTCAAACTTCCAGAAAACTTCCCCAAAGAATTCACATTACATTGCAGCTTCTGAGAACTGACGTTAACATGGCAAAGAAATGATGGAGGCAAATAAAAATTTCTCTTTTTCCTGCTTTTGCACTTCTCCTACAGCTTTCATCCCCTGCAACCTCCGGTTGGTTTGCGCTTGTTCGCCGTCTCCTGCTGCACCGGGGATTGTTTCCTCTTTTCAGAACAAATGCATGGGAGAGAAGCGCTCTGGTTTTTGGGTCACTAAAGGCCTCGGGCACTTTGGAGCCCAGTGAGCTTCAACCTGCTCTTGCAAGAATACATTAGGGTAGGAGAGTTACAGTCAAAATTTCCAAACACAAGTCACTATTGTCTTCATACAGGCTCCTAGAATTGCAGCACAAAAAAATAACAATTCCTAACTTTGTCTTAGACCCAATAATGAAATATTTTAAAATAGCGGGTGTGTGTGTTAATTGCTTCTTTTACATAAACTCAGGCACCTTGGCAATGTTTCTGCACCTCTAGAAAACTACTACTAAATATGAAACTAGTGAAAGCTTACCAGACATCAACTGTTTCCCGTGTTGGTCTGCCAAGATAAACACTTCTGGGGGGAGGGGGCGGGAAGAAGGAAAAAAAAAGCTAAACACAAATAAATTCAGAGTAAAGCCAGGTCTAAAGTTTATCAACTTACAGCAGGACTTCAACTCGAACCATCTCTTACCAACAGCAGTGACTCTACAGCTCTAGCTTTCTTAAGCCAGACCATGAATCCAATCAACCATTTTGCACCCAGAGCACCTGAGTTTGGGACTCTAACAAAAGCCATCAGCACGCAGAAGCAAGCCACAAAAAACCAAGGGTGGCAGAGTGCCAGAAGAAAGATGTGAAGGTACAAGATAATTATTTAGACTGAGGGAGCAGTTTTCATAAGTGGCTTAAGTGAATTCACCTGCCACCACATGGGATGCACCTGCCCCAACCCTGATGCCAGCACTAGCCCTTATGTGGCCATTTGACCAGCTCGATTGGGCAAAAGAGTCAAAATCTCACCCCAAGACAAGAGAAACTACCATTTTCAGACAGATCAGCTCCCTTACTACTAACCACGTAGCCATACAAGAGCTACTGCTGGGGCAGAGAGAAAGGCAGGATTGCCCCTTTTAGCAGCAACCCACGCTTGAAGGGATGCCAGTCCACCATGACACCACACCATGACAGTCACCGTGAGGAAGGGAGGGCATCGCAGATGGTGTTCAGAAAATTAAAACCACTTTGCTGTAATGTAACTATTATAAACCACAAATATCTCATTGCATTCAGATAAACCCTTTTTTTTTCCACAATGAATTATTTACTTTAGGGGAGTGAAAGGGAAATATATGGGGGGGGCATCTGTTACAAGGCCAGGACCTGTGACATTTCAGGTAGGTCACAGCCTGACAAGGGACGATCTTGTGTTTGACCATCACTTTTAGCCAATTTACACCCCAGCAAAAGCTCTGACTTGATAAACAGGTTCCTTACTCGGTGAGCTCTCCAAAAAAAAAAAAAAAAAAGAACATCTCCTAAAAAGCACACTGAATTACCTTTGAAAGGGTATACCTGTATACAGATACATGCCTCCCAGGCAGAAACCAAAATAATTTAAGCATCATTTCCCATGTAGGTGAACAGGTCTTAATCCTTCTTAAAAAAAAAAAACAACTAAACAAACAAATCGACCTGATGGGAGACACTCACTTCTCTGAAACGCTGTGAAATAACGTATACTTATCTTTGATTACAGACTACTAAAAAACTACAGCTGAAATTGGATTAGAAACTTCTGCTGGAAAACAGTTATTGCATAACACAACTCTGACAGCCTGGGTTTCTGGCCACCAACTGAGCCTTTAGAAAAATCTGCTGGGCAGCTGCCAAATCAGCTCTTTGAGTCTTGGCATGTCCGACATCTGAGACAGTAGTCAAGGCAGCCACATGTCCTGTGCCATCCATAGCCCTGCACTTTTATGGTTAAATGGTACCATCAAAGAACAGAGCAGTACGAGCCATTAAACGCACAAAGGTAAAAATCTCCTGCAGCTGTGGATCTGACAACTCTGATCATGCTGCAGAAGACCGAGCGCCACAGCAGGATTTTTTTCTTTTTCAGGATCTGGTATTAATTTGAACATAAAAGTAGCTTATTAAGAGGAGGGAAAAAGAGACGCGAAAAATGGTAGTGAGCTCCAAAAAAACCTCTGCACTCCTAGCTGAAAATCACTGCCATTTATAAATTTCACATTCCAAATATTCTTACGCTGTCTCCAGTTCTAATTAAAACTCTCCACCAAGTACACTTCAGACAGACACATAAAACCCAGTATGCACAAAGAGTATTCAGGAGCTCAAGATAATGAAATTCAAATATATTCTTTCTAATTAATTTCATTTTGATTCAGTTCATATTTTTATAAGGTGTTCAAGCTCCACTATGGAACCATATGAATATGGTCCAATAAAAAGTGATCTCTGCAGTTTAAATGTGTGCTAATAAGACCTACAGACATGAAGTTTAATATGGCCAATCCAATCCTGCTCCATATTACTAGTTATCTTAAGATCTTTTTCCACCCTTAAACAGAAAGCCTTTATTACTCTGCATGCCAAAATACTGTCAAGGTAGTAGGGAAGAGAGAAAGACACAACTGGCAAGTTGTAAATCTGCCTTTACTATTTCCATGGGAATTTGAAGAGATCTAATTTTTTGGCTTCTTACGGCATCTGAAAGGTCAGTGGTATCAATATTTTAGAGAAGCTGAAGTACTGTTAATGTGTTTAGCATCTATCCTCACAAACACAACAGGAGGTCAGTGCTTACGTCATTTCTTTGGTAGGACTTCGGTGCCTTGCCTATAATAGGAAAAGATTTGCTCATCTATCTGCTTTTGAGGAATCCAGTAGTATATACCAGCAAAAAATGCACATCTGCCAATATATAAGTTATTGCTCCCCCACTGAAATAAATAAACTAGCCCAAAGCCCATATAGCTTAGCTACTTTACAAGTGTACCCATCAGGAACGTGATGTTTTCACAGGCTTGAAGCTGAGGATAGAGGTCCCCTCACAGGCTTGGGAAGGTCACCACATGCCTGCTGGATGACCCTGTGCCAAGCAGAGAGGCTCATTCACTCTTATTTAAATCTTTCTAGTTAGGTTGGGCTGGTTTAAAGAGATGAAACAGGAGGTCTTGGCTCATCTAACTCACTTTAATAGTACTTCAGCAGAGCGCGCTTCCATAAGTAGCTCCACAACCAAACCCCTGCAAGAGGACAACAGCCAGCGCTGGGGCAAGTGGCATCCCCGAAGCTGGGGCACGGCAAACTCTACTCACAGGGTAATTTGCACAGTGACAGACCTGTCTGTTTGCGTAGATCTGACCCAAAGCAGGTATGGGTGACACAAGAAAGCCCTTGCCTTAGCTTGGAAATGTAGAACTTTGTTTCCTCCTCTTTCACCTCAGTCTACAGTATGTCTCTTACTCAGGCAATCACCAAGTTTAAAAAAGGATTTAAAAAATAAACAAACAAAACAAACAAACAAACAAAAAAAACCCAAAAAACAACCCACCCAAGTCACCTTGTCAAACATTAAACCCAAGAGAGCTAATGACAGAGCCAAACATGCTGAACCTATTGCTGGGAAATCTCAGGATATTGGGGCCTTGAATCAATTTTACTGAACCAGATGGGGAACTAAATCAGTTGTATCGACACAGGCTCCTGGGATGGATACGCTGATACTGCGCTAAAAGCACGACCCATTGATTTTTGTCGATGTAATATCCAAAAAGCGAGATTTTTACCAGGCACTTTTTATCCTTGTTTACATTCCCAACTGGCACAATTTCCTTTAAAGCTAGGGGTGGAGGCAGAGGAAGTATCTGCCAAAGCTGGGAAAAGTAAACTAAACCTGTACTCTTCACTCGTAAGCCAATTAAAGAAGACATATGAGGAGACTCTAAAGCTACTCTAAATGTATTTTCAGGTCAGTTTGGTTACATCAGCAAATTTTCTACACGAACACAAGCTATGTAATCAGTGAAAACCCACACTCTAAAGCTTTACCAAGCTCGCCCTTCAGTATTAAATGTATTTGACTTCCAAAATACTACCCAGCAACAAATGATGGTATTTTAGTAGCTCAGGGAAGCAAATAATAAAACTGGCATTTGCTCCGTGAGGAAATCACTCGGTAACAAATCAAACGAATGCATCCCAGTAACTTCCCAGAAGGCCTGCAAAACATTTTTCCAAATAACCACTGCCAGAGGAGGGTAAAGGCCATTACCTGGAATTGAAGTTGCAGCAGATTGCTCAGGGTACCACAGACAAGAATTTCAGAGAGCTACACTGAAGCGCTGCTCTGCCACACACAAGCTTCAGTTCTCGCTACAATTTAAAACCTGAGGGAAGAGGAAGAGCTAATGGCCACTGGTAACTCTAAGATCTGGCCTGATTTGTGAAGCCACACTATGTCTCCCCTGAATGGTTAAATTAAGAAGATAATGGGCAACTGGCTGGTTTTGTGGGGAAAAGGGGAAAAAAATAAAGTTATTTCTTATGGAGATAACAGGCTTTCCTAATTGCACATAATGATTTTTAACACGCAGGTGTTTCTCAACAACCGGATCTGTGTTAAAGCGATAAGGAAAAAAACATAATCAAGTTTCAACCTTTTCATGATCTCTTCCTTTTCCTTTTTTTTTTTTTTTTTTTTAAAAACAAAACAAAACACCAAGCCTGCGTGAGAACTTTCAAAATAACAGTGTAATCATTTTTTCTTGGCTTCTGCAGGTTTCTCACCAGGCAGCGCTGGGTCGGTGCCAGGTGGCACAGCACCGGGGCCGGGGTGACACGCAGGCAGCAGGGCGCTGGGTGCCCACGCCGACACAGCTTGTGTGACCGGGGGGGGGTCCGTGGAGAACAAGTCCCTCCGCTCTACGAAGACTGTTTGGGTTAGCGTTCAACTCCCTCATCCCTCCTCTGCGTCCTGATCAATGGCAACATTCAAACTTTGCTGAAGATATTAGAAGCACATCAAAGACAATCATTAAGCTTCTAAGCGCACTAATTGACATTTTAGCACCTACAAATCCATCTGTGTGTTCTATCATTCAATTTAAGAGACTTGCTTCCCCGCCTGGTAAGAGTCCCCCCATGTTTTTAGCGGGCGGAGGGGGATTTTCAAAGCTGGGTTTTTTTCCCCTCAGATAGGATTTTAGAGAATTCAAATTACAAATATAACGCACTTCAAAAAGTAACACGTTTCACAAATTTAAGAGCTCTTCCATAAAAGCTGTAAATGGCATCACAGCTATAACTCACAGGCTTCTAAACTCCAATGAATTCTGCAGCTGTTACGGCACGTCGAAGCCAAATCATTGTTACCTTCACACCACCACAACTGAAAACCCCAGCTACGATTTTACAAACTGCATGGTGCTACGTGAAAAAAAAAAAAAAAAAAACAAAACAAAACCGTGGGGTGATTTGCCGCTCCTTCTTTCTCCTTCTGTAAAGCTAGCCTAAAACAGACACTAAATCCGTGAGCAACTGCTTTAGGTTTTCCTACAGTGACTATCCCACAACAGAATCCAGGGAAGCATTTCGGAACAACATCCCCATGGATGCTGTAAAATCAGAGGATGCAGCACTCCCCTCCCCAAGTATGGTGACTTACAGCAGACGAGCCGCTACCCAGCGGCCAAGCCCAGCCTCTGATTGTGGAAGAGCATCTCAATGACAGTAGGTCTGGACCCTTCTTCTATTACTGTCACATACCAACATGTTCACCTTCTGTTCTGTTAGAGAAATCCTCATTCAGTCTCAGTATTTAAAGCAACAAGAAAGATCAAATTAAATTCTCAGGGTTTGAGCCATTCAGTGCATCGCTAGATCTATTTTAGGGTCTGAGGCTGTCAGCCACCCCCACAGAATCTGCACGCTAAACAAGGCTTTTGACAGGCTTGTTTATGCCTTCTGCAGCAATCAAAGGCAAAACATTACAAATCAAAGAACTAGGAGACAAATACAGCACTGCGCACAACAGAAACCTCAAAAAGCTAGCCAGCAGCAAACCTGCCGCTCACCGAGCCCCGCAGAGCAATATGAGATAACGCAGGAAAACAGAAACAGATAGTTCAAGTAAGAACAGGCTTGTGCTGTACGCATGCAAACATCTGCAGGCAGGACCTCCGAAGCACGCATCCATCAAAAGAAGCGGATGCAGAATTGCAAGACAAGGAGCAGACAAAATTGTTCATTTTCTCCAAAAGTACCAGGGGGGAAAGGTCATAATTTAAGAATTCCGGTTTAAAGAATGCAGAGGATGTTAGATTTTTACCAGTACCAGAAAAATAACAAAGAAAACAAGCAGGCATGGACAATGTACAATATTTCTGTGGCTGGGATTTCAATGGAAATGCAAAGACTACATTTTGGGGCCTGGGCAGTTACACTACACAAGGCAGTTACCTCCAGCCCGTGCCTTTCCTCAGAGAAGGCAAAATCATATTTTCTGTTCATTTCTTCCCTGCGCTGAACATGTGTCAAAGATGGAGTCAGTTTTAGTGGCACACACCGTGAACTGCATCGCCCATACTTTTACAAACCCACCACGGCAGGGAAGCTTCTAAGATGTACGGTAAAATTACACCCAGAAGAAATTTAGTGGTACGCCTTTGCTACTGTGTTCCTTTAAACCTTTCACCTCTTAAACTGTGAGTTCAATGTCAGATTATAAACATCATAAAAGCTCATAAAACCCAATCATAAAACTGCCAGCTCATTTCAAGATTATTTGCTCTTAGCCTTGCAAAAACATCATGAGCAGTATGAGAATTGCATAATCTTTCTGCAAACCCCAAACCCTCTTCGTTTGCTTCAAGCTAAGGTGACTGCAATCATCCTGTTCGTGTCACTAGGATGGGCAGGCATTGCAGCCTTACCTTAGAGGTGGACCTCCGCAGGTGAGCTTCACAGCACGTCACCTGCCTGCTAAACCATCCTGAGCAACAGCCCTGACACGAGCTTCTGATTAAATTACCTGCTACTACACTTTCCTCTTGCAAAACCTAGCTTTGTGTGTTACCAGCACAACTGACAGAGACATTAAAACCTCCTGCAACTGCTGCAGGATCAAACGCCACGTCAGGATTTTGGGGCATCTCTGCGGGCCCTTCCATCCCACCCAGCAGTGTCTACCTCCAGCCTTGCCAGAGGCTGAGCCAGGCAGCAGAGCAGCTGCCCAGAGAGTGGGCAGAAGCACAGGATGATGGATACCTCCCCACACATCATCAGCATCAGGTGCCAGTTGTTTCCATGAGACTGCAGTAGGAAAAGAGGCAGTATTTCATTATTTGGGCTGGGTTTCCTGCATGACCAGCCACATCATTTTGCCCCTCTCTAGGGAAAAGACTGAGCTGGATGGGAGCTGTTTGTTAGCTTCTCTGTGGAAAAGGGAGGCTTTAGTGAAATGAAATTGTCACAGGGGTCTAGGCAGAGCAGAGCTTATCAACTGTATGTTTACACCAAAACACTCCAGGAACTGGCTAAATCATATCTAGCATAACACCAAGCAATGCCACTGTGAAGTAATGGTTTTGTGATAAAGTCTGTGATTGTAGGACAGACCATATCCACCCCACCTACAATAAACTCAACCCAATCCTCACGCTTCAAGCACATACCAACCCACTCTGGTTTTTGGCTTCGCTGTGCACTTGCAGAGGTGAAACAGGGAAGGAAAAAAAAAATAACCACCAGAAGGAAAAAGAAAAAAAAAAAAAAAAAAAAAAAAAAAAAAAAAAAAAAAAAAAAGACAGACAAAACCAAAGACTAGATTAGAGAGCAGCAGTACATTTTCAGGCACGGATCAGCTCTTGCAGTCTCTTGGCAAATGAGGTGGCAGCAGAGAATCATCCAGGCAAGTTTAGGAGCTGTGTTTCTGTTTATTTTAATTTGCAGTCTATTGATTTTACTGTTTTGTGAGCTCACTCATGAGTAATATTGGAGCTGGAGGCTGAATGCAACGATGGACTGGGCAAGGCAGATGCTCTCTTTGGGTGAGTGTATTTCTTCTACCGCCAGCCTCTGCTCCCAGCAACACAAGTGGATCGGCTAGAGCCCAGCACCACTCCTGTGATGCTGCATGCAGGCAAAAGAGTAACCATCCACATCACAGTCCATTGCAACTCCTTATCAAATCTCCCTGACAGATACGAGGAGGGACAGACCAGTGATAATGACACTCCCTGCTGTGGGCAGGTACAAACTTGGTAGCTCAGTCTTGCTACTGGAATGCTCCTAGATGTACTGGGCACGTCATTACAACCAGTCACGTTACACAAATGCAACAGCCTCTGAGAGTGGCGGCTCCAACAGGATGCGGGGATGAAGCTACGCATGCCCTGGGAGACCAGGTTGTGCTGAATCCTAATTAAATTAAAAAACAAAACAAAACAAAACTGGTGTGACTTGTTTAAATGCCTTTGCATTGCTAGGTGACCTACTCCTCCCCGCGACTCCTGCATCCCTGCCATCACAAGTTGCTGCATACAGATGTAGCAGCAATGGTACGGCTTAATCAGTCAATGTTTTCACAACACATATTTCAAATATTAAGCTCTTATTGAAGACTTAGAAGTTACTGTGTAAATATTTGTATTATATTATACTGCTAATGCTTCCTTGCCAACTGTGGAATTTTAAATCTATCTCATCTGATAAAGCTTTATTTACATATCACACTGCTCTCGATACTCAACAAAGTGAACTGACTAAATTTACACCAACTCCATTCAAGGAGTACATGTCAGGAAAGAGCAATTCAATGATTTTTTTTGTCTCTGGTATGTGACTAAACTAAACCACAGGCAGTCACAAGCCTTGCTGTGGGTTGATGTTGACTGTTTCCACTAGGCAACAATGTTCACGAGGAAAGCATCGGAGAAATGCACCTTGCTCTTGAAATATTCCACAACCAGCATGGTCTATATCCACAGCTATATACTCACAACATGGAGTCTTACAGTGAGTCTCTGCTCAAAATCTGGGCAGCCAGTGCTGCAGTCTGCTTTAGCCCTCTGAAGTGCTCCCAGGATGCTACTATGCCCCCAGGCAGTGCAATAGCCCCAGGGGTACCAGAGCTATTTCCAGAGGGGAAAGGCATGATTTCATCCACCTGTTCCATGTGGAGGCAAGCAGAGTTTGTCACTCGTTTATTTGGGTCAGATTATCACCTCCCACTATTTTACAAGAGGAAGGCTGTGAGAAGCTGCTAATGCTCAGACAAGCAGCTAATGCTTGGGAAAACAGGATCAAGACACAACCAGCAGCAAACGCAAACACCATTATTAGTCCCAGACAAAGTACCTAATGTGGAAAAAATAACAGCCACCAAAACGCAGTGAAGTTTTTCACTATTTCTGAAAAAGACGGCAGATTTAAATGGGCTGGTTTTCCACATACGCATCAGGAAATACTCACTGTGCAAACCCCTTTTTCCTGCCCCTCTTCTTCCCCCCCCCAAAAAAAACCCCTAAAAAGCGAAAGAGAGACTTATGGGTCTCCATATTGATTCCAACAGTTGATACCAAGTTGATCATCGTATCAGCTTGGAAAAATCTGTGCAGCTAAAGCACCCGCTGTATTGAAGAAAACCCTGTAGTGTGATAATCTGTTTACTCACTGAATCCAACTCGTAGATTTATTCTTTATTTTACATGCTGAATATTTACTCTCTGATGAATTTAGTTAGACTTGCACAATCATACATTGAAAAGGGGAAAAAAAATGGAGTTGAAGTTGCATGCCACCTTTCGACAGCTCTGCCAGCTGGAAATATGCCATCAATTGTCTGTTCGGTACGTGACACGAAAGCAGAGGAGCCTGCTTAATAGAAATTCACTCAATTTCACTGTGTTTACTTCAGGTTTAAGAAAACGGCCATGAAAAAGACAGATTAAATATTTTTCCTTTTACAAATATCCTCCTGTCTTATTTTATAACAAGCTTTTAGCCTCATACCAAGTTTATGACATTTCTAATTTAAAATGTTATGGAAATTGGAAGAACAAAGTAGGAATGAGAGTATTAGTAGAATTTTCCTTCATTTCAAAATCTGAACAATATCATACTAAGGAAAAAGTATGGCCAAGCATTCTGTATGTGCTACTACCAAGCTACGCATTCATTAAACACAAGTGCGTTTCCGTTCCAGAGAAATAGGTCCTGCTTCCACAGAAAAGTCAAAGACATACATAAACAAATGGCAGAAAGCAGCAATTTTTGTCAGCCGGTTTATTCAAGAAACAAAAATTCAGTACGTGGCACTTTTGCACAAGTCTTTCCCTCACCTTTTGCTATGTGCAGGGAAGGACAGACAGATGCACGCCCTAAGAAATACATGACACGTATTGCCCGTGAGTTGCAGCATCTCAAGCTTCAGGATGCCGAGCTCAAGCTCGCTATCGCTCACAGCCCCGTGACAGTGAGCCAATTTACTAGCCCCAGCCTACTACAGATAAATAAACAAGCAGCACGTTGTTCACAGACATCTGTCTTATTTTTTTTTTCCTCCTTACCACTCAAGAAATGCTACTAATACAACAATTACTTAACCATATAAATCTGAGGTTAATAAAAAGACCACACTTTGAGTGACAATATCTACTTTGCCATCGCAGAACTAACTCTTTATTCCCTATAAATAAATGTTATTATCTGGGAATTGAACTCTGAGTGGTGAACTAGCAGCTTGCTTTCTTAGATGTTTCAATACATTAAGTGCTTTGCATTATGGGCAGATCAACTGCCCATTCACTAAGAAAGGTTACCAAAGTGATGCTGTAATCTCATTTAGCTCCCCCAGTGTTTACCTTCTACAGCTAGTCTTGGATAGCAGGGGAGAAAAAAAAAGTGCAAGAATAAAGCCAGGACGTTCAAATATGGACAGGGAAGAGAAAATATTTATCTCCTAGGTTAGAAATCCCTTTGCTCCAGTTACCTCACCAAAAAGGTACGGTGCCAAAAGGATGAAGAGCTAGAAAGTGGTTTACAGATTGGAAACATTTTGAAATATAGATGAAAAAGAAGGATAATCAAAATGCTGTGAAGTAACTTAATTGTTAAACAATCCAGTGCATTCTACAGCAAATCTCACTGGGTAAAAGCTTGGATCCATGACCAAGAATACACACATAAGATCAAGGCAATAATAAGGAGGACAAAAAGGCATAAATCACAAAGTTTTAAACCAGTCACTCCCTTTGCTCCTTTTTTCTCTGTTTCTGCCCCATAACTCTCACAAGGGAGGGGAATCGGGCAAGATCCCCACAAAAAACCCTGCTCCCTGTAATAATAAAACCTCTCATTCCTGTTACAGAATGGGTTTCTGACCTGAAAACTGCTGCCACTTGGAAAATGGAGAGGGAAAATAAAAAGCTCAAAGTTCACCTCCAGGAGGACTGAGAAGGGAAGGGCAGTAAGAGAAAAGTAAACAAATAAGATTATTGGTATAAAAAGAATATATTTTATTTCAGCCAGGTAAGAAACATGAAATACTAATGGAAAAAAAAAAGTTAAGAGAAATAGGACAAAAAAAAAATGGCAGTGAGAGAAGGCTGACCAGAGCCTTTGGCTTAGGCAAAACATCAACCCAGGGAACAATTTTTACCTTTGGACAATAACCAGCCTTTGGTGCACAGTGCCCTATATGTGGAGACCCACTGAGCGGGGAAGAGTGGGAGGGCAAGGCTGGGTGAAAGGCCTGCACAGCACTGGGAAACCCAAGGCATACGTCTGAGTGTGCAGAACTTAAAATCTAACAAATGAAGCATTTGCAGACATCAAAGTATTCAACATTACAGTGTTGTGTACCGTAAGCCACTGCTGAATGCCATGTCCAATTTCAGTCACAAATTAATAATTTTTACATGGACTTTCGGGAAGCTAACACGTGTTTGCCTACCTCTGCTGAAATCACCCCTTTGCTCTGCTTAGCAGACATACGTAACTAGAAACACGGTTGGTCCAGAATAAGCAGTCAAGGACACAGCACCATCTACAATGCAGATGCCACCACAATCAGGTTCTACAATAAATCTTATTTTAATTTAGAAAACAGTTTTAAGAACCCAGACATATTAATTAACTGAGATTAGGGGATGTTCAGGGAGAGGGACCTGTCCGCTGCAGCTGCAGGCATTACCATCTGCACAAGAGGATCCAGCGCACTGGGTGGGGGCACTGTGAATTGGGCCAAAGCTCAGGAGAGGGTCAGCAGCCACCCAGGCAGCGGGACAAGTTTATGACAGTGACTGGCACAGCCAATGGTAGCTGGTGTGGGTGCTCCTGCTCACACTGTAGATCTGCTACAGTCAGGGAAGGAGGGAAGGACAGACATTGAAACGTGAATCCAGAAAAGGGGGGTCCCAAATTGTCCCCAGGACTGGGGATGGAGGGTGATGGGGCTGCAGCAGGAGCACTGCTCCTAGACCAGGACAGGGAAACATCAAGCACAGATGGAGGCATACTGGAAAGAAGGAGACTCATGTGGCTGTAGAAAAGGTTCCCACTGTTTTCCCCCATGATGCATCACAAACACTTCAAATGGGTTCATTCCCTCAACTTTATGCTATGACATTTCTCTTCTTACTTGAAAGAGAGAAAAAGACAAACCGTATTTCTGCTTAAGCTGAAACTCAAGTTGCTAAACCACCTTGGGAACAGGTCGGCGAGATTCCGCTTCTCAGGAGTAGAGACTTGCTCATCCCCTTGTACCTTTCACACAAATTCCCCAGCAAGCCACAAGCTCCAAGGGCCACCATGTCCAAAAGGCCATCGCACCCGAACACCAGAAACCCACCCCACTACCCAACCCCAATGCTGTTTTACTCCTGAGGCCAGTTGCGTGGGGTGAGGAAGAGGCAGTGCACTCACCGCGCTGGAGCACACGCTGTCAGGGAGGAAGGAGCACAGAGATCTGCCATACATGCAGACAAGTCAACATATGAGGAACCGATCAGGAAGGAGGAGACAAAATGGCTTCACTTGCTTTTTCCATTGTTTTCCTCGTCTCCCTCTTATCTCTATCGCTACATGTAGCTGAAAATAAAACCATTATGGAAGTTTGAAAGCAAAATCAATTAGTAAATGGAACGAGCATCTCTCCATTTTAGCCAAGCATCTTAAGGGGCCCAGCTGCTGCATTTGAGTAATAAAAGCAGGGCTGTTTGTTTAATTACTCATTTATCAGAATCAGGCTCCGGCACTGCTCTGGAAACATGGACACTCTCCTGTCCACTGGCAGGGAATAGGCAGGGCAATGCTCTTGGAGCAGCTTCCCTGGCTGCTGCACCAAGCAAGACACAAGTGAAAGATTTATCTTGCACACTGTGTTCATAGACATAAATTTGACTTAATTAAAACAAGTTGCTCCGTGAGCAGCTGAATTAATGAAACCAGACTGCACGTGAACCCACGTGCTCAACTCCCCGGGCACCACACTCCCCGCTGGCTGGCATGTGGCACCCAGTGGCCACTGCTCCTCCGGGAAGGGCCACCAGCTTCCCTCCCTCTCCTCAGTTCAGCCACGCCACTTGCAGGAGTTATCTTTGAGAATCCTGCCCCTCTTTCCAGTTTTCTCCAGATCTGCCGATGCATTACGAACCCGCCAGCGAAGGACAGAAGGATGACGGGAGCACACCAGTCTCCCCCCTGTGCCCAGTGCCCTGTTCCCTTCACCGCATCGTTGCCTTGCTCCTCCTCACACCAGGTAGCACAAGCATGGCCCAAACCCTCACGCTGGCTGTCAGCTCCCCAGACCCTCCACCAGCTTTCCTCCTCCCTAACAGAGCACACTGGATTCCTGCTCATGTACTTCCAGTCTCCACTGAGAACAACATTCAAGGCAGCTGTGAAGCAACTTGCACTTTGCTGTAATTTTCCCAGATTTTCTTGCAACAGCTTGGCATGCATCTACCAGCATTATGCCTTCAGGAAGATGGAGGGAACAGAGGGAGAGGGGCAAAGCACATAACTGCTAGAAAACTCAGAAAACCAATGAAAGGATGTCAGATCATCTAGTCCATTCTCGACATCATCTTGCCCCTACAGCGCAGATGCTCAGTTCAGCCCAAAACATCCCAATAGCACAACTGCAGGCAATACCTGCAACTGCCTACCCTTGCAAACATCTGCAAACTAAGTCAGAGATGTTATAATTTTATAAATGTAGCCCACAAATTTCCAATATATTTGCCTCCTTTTTGGTCTATATTTCTCTAAATGCAACTTATGGCTGTCGCCTTTTCACTTTTGGCTCGTGTAAGGTCCAGCTTTCTTTTCCTTCCAAACAGATGGGGAGAATACAGCTTTTAAAATATTACACCAAGTTTACGAGTAAGGTGGCCAAATCTTACAAATCAAGTATTTTAAAACAGGTGCTTCTGTTTTTCCAAATGTTTCCTGCATATTCTGGTATCGTCTCCCTCAACTTTACGGACAAAGAGAGCAAGTGTTAGGGGCATCCCAGTCCATCAAAGAGGGCACACGCTTAGGTGTGGGTTCGAGAATCTTTCACATTTCTCCATGAACTAGAAACTGGGGAAGGATGTTACCATTCCCACAAGCAACCCAAGACTTTCAATTTAATTTATTTTTTCTTCATGTCAGTGAATTTTAAAATTTCATATCTATCAAGACTGCACAGCTCGGTTTCCAACATAATACAATAATCATGAACTAAGACGCATAGACAGACTAACACTGGCCTACTGCTTCTCCATCTTCCTGTCAGAATAATTTTTTTTTCTCCTTAATAAACTGAAAAAACAAAAAATCCATCACAACAATGATCTCCACTTTAAAATGTGTCACAGTTCTGAGGTCAAAGAAACAGGTCAATTAAAGAGAGGGGCTCTGCAGTTTATTCTAGAATATGAAGGGAACTGAAAATTAAATCAAAACACCAGAATGTCTGTAAGGTGGAGTTCATAAATACTATACATAAGTGGACGGATGTCCAATTCTATCTTGTGACCACTGTCACAGTCACGTTTCTTCTCATATACTTTTGTTTAAGGTTTCAGAGCTGTTGTGGCGACATAGTTTCTGGACAGGATTACCCAAGAAAGCCAACCCACACAAAATTGAACAATGTGCATGTGGGGCACATGAAAAAAAAACCTTTTGGAAGGAAATACGAAATAAATGGCTTTTATCAAACTGTGGTCTCCAAAAAGGACGTTGCATGAGGTCACTTTCAGTGCACTGATCAGAAGAGTGACAAGTGACATCAGTTTTGGTGCGCAGAGCTCATTACCTGCTTTCCAGCACTTACCACAAGTCAATTGCATTCATGGGAAGTTTCACTGTGCTATTGAAATGCTGAAGGCCCTTGTAACAAACCAGGATTCACCTTTCAGTTATGACAGGTCCAAACAGATATCATTTCAGAAACATCAAAAACACAAGGGAGGCATATCTCAAGGAGTCAGACTAACAATTTTACATTCAGCCACAAACAGTACAAATTCACCAGGAATTTGCTTCAGCTGCTCCCAAACAGCAACTGTTTGTTTTTTTTTTTTTAAAAAAAAGTAAATACTAAAGCTGATTTCACACTGCTACTCCTGATAGAGCTCAGAGAAGTTCACAGCAAACCTTTTATTCCTTCCATGTTGGAAACATACTTGACCTGCAAGAAAATACATCAGTCTGGTCTAACCTGAGGACAGAGTTCTGCACCCATGCAGAAGCCAAAGCACTTGAGGGGCTGAGACCCGAGTTGATTTCTCCTTTAGACACAGACCAAGATCCCTCCACGCCCAGCTGTATGGAAAACCTCTTCTCTTTCTCACTGTGAGAAACCAGCAATTTGTTCCTCACACTCTTAGCTGAAGGAGCCTTTCAGACAGACTTTCACGTATGTCTGTCTGATTTTGTAAAGGTTTTTAACTAAGTTAAGTAAAAGCAGCAATAAGGATGTGACAGCACAGGCTTCAGCCTCAGCTACCAAACCACCGCCACCTATTTCGGGCATCCACAGAAGGCTCAGATTCCAGTTGCCTGCCCAGGCTGAAACCCATGCTGCTGCAACCTCGTGCATTTTATTTTTCTTTCACGTACTCACACCTCTGCTGCTAGGTTAAAGCCAGAGCAGGCAACACCTATCCGTGTTGAAATCGCACCTTTGTGTTATTACACAGACACACATCATCACAAATGCAATGAAGAAATGCAGGTGTAACAGACCAACCTCTCAGGTAAACAGGACTGTAAATCAGCCCCCTGTCATCAACCTTGTGTTTGGGAAAATGCTTTTTAAGATCCCATTTAGGCTTGCCTGGAACCGTGGTTCCGCGTAAGCGGGGACTCTCCAGCACCGGCACGAAGGCTGGAGCACGGAGGTTGCCTCTCGCAGGCGGATGAAAACCAGATGGGCTACAGAGCTGCTCAGGACGGGCCAAAGTCCTCCACAAAAGGAGCTGGAGCTGCTGGAGTGGTGAGAAAAATGATGGAGGGCAGGCAAACATCTGCAAATCCAGTTAATGATCCTACCCCCATTAATAGCAATGGAAAGAGATTTCTTACTGTGGAAACAACACAATTAGAAAAAAAAAGGAGGAGCCTGGGAAGTTATGAACCAATTCAGGGATTTTACAGCATCGTTTCAACGGTCCTCTAGTACCTTATTACCCAACGATCACCAGCACTGCTAGAATGGCAGACGGACAGATAAAACTAGAAGTCCATACGTACGGTGTGACAAATTCTGTGTTGCTACATTTTAATTCACAAAAAGGAGCACAGTATAAAATTATGGGCTCTTTGGAAGTCAAAGACAGAAAACGGGGAGATTTTAATCAGTTGAGGATTTCACTGAGAAGCATATACAACACTCCCACAACGTCGGGGAAGAGGCTACAGTGCATATACTTAAGTATTTCAGCAGAAAGTCAGGCTGAAGGGAAGCAGGCTAAGTTAAAAAAATTATATTCCTCTAAATATGCACTTGCTACTCACTAGTAATAGAGCTGAATTTAAAAAAGAAAAAAAAAACCCACACAAATCAATTAAGAGGATATCAAATGCATTTTATCTGACTCTTTCCTGCCTCAGTAACCAAGCTGGGCAGGAAACAGCCTTTTACCAGCGCTGCATTCAGAAAAAGGTGTTCAAGAATCGGTCAGCCCAGCCAGCCCCCCTGCTCAGACAGGCAGCACCAAGGGATCTGCACATCCACGTAAGCACGGGTGCATCCAGGAAGACCCACCGATTGCCACGTGCTCAGCCCTAATTACTCCTGACCACGTCTATCATACGGCCGCATGTGTTCACATCCAAGAGCAGCATTTCCTTCAGGTCTGCAGGGGAAGTGAGAAGGGCAGAGGAGTTCAGTTCAGGCAAAACTGTTAAGGGTTGTTTGTTTTTAATTTTTTTTTTTTTTTTGTCCTGGCGAGTACGACTTTATCAAGCGAACTTCGTTACATACGATTACCACCACTGGAAACCCTGCACGCTTTAACACTTGTAAGACCTCTGGGTGTTGGCAAGGAAACACAGAAGGATGCACAAGATTAAAACCAGAGCTGGAAGTTGAAAATTGCTTTTTGAGTCCCTTGCATATTTTTTTTTCCTTTGTTTAGCTAATCCAGAGCTGCAGTCCGCAGGGGAAAAAAAAAAAAGTGTTGGCGTTTTCTTTGCAGGCTTAATTTCCCTTTATGGTATCCTTCCTTTCATTCAGCTGTTCCACAGGAGTTACTCTTATGTCTGGCAAGCCAAGACCTATAAACTTCATCCAAAACTTCACTTCTAAAGCTGACTGGTGCCAGAATCCAGTTTTATTTCTATGACAACTTTACTCTTCTTACTTTTCTTATTTTAAACCTAGCCTTTACATCGAACTATGTGCTGGAAATAGAAAAGTATATCCAAAGAGGATACAGTTCATCTTGAGGCCTTTCTTCACCAATCCACCAAATTAGGTAACTTATTATGAGGAATTAACAAGAAAAGTATGGTCAGCTAGAGGTCTGAGTTAAAAGGAAAGACATCTGGAATCCGTTTGGGTCTTCTAGAACTATTCTGAATTTTCCCCCAGGCTTTACTATCTCCAGACGCTGCTTTATTAACAATAGTACAAATCAATCTTCAAATTTCTTTACCTTCCATCAAGCGTTTTCTGCAAGGGCATAATGCCACAAGAAAGTCCCTAGGAAGTCCCACTCAAAATGTTTCTATCAGCCAGTCAGGGGTGCCAGTAACTATGCAGGATGTGGACATCAGAGATGCCAACAGGTAGGCTGGTGTGTGGTGGCACTGCTACACATTAAAGCAAGGAGGCTGAGGAGCATAAGCCAATGTGGAAACTGGCCCCTAAGCCAGACCACAAAATGTAATGGGGAAAATCACATTAAATACCAGATTTCCTCTGGAAAGATAGGTTTGTCTTGATTTTTACAAATACTTTCATAACTAGTCTGTGAAATAGAAAATACAGAAAAGGTGGGGTTTTTTTAAAAGAAATCTAGCTTTGGAAGGTAGGAGCATTTAAAAAAACCTGCAGTATTTGCAACTGACACATTATATTTTTGACACTGGAAAGAACAAAATAATCTACCTAATGCCACTTCCTAAATTAGCTGGAAAGAGAAAAGGTGATAAATAGATTTTAATTTCCATCTAATGATTCATAGCTTACAGCCCCCAGCCAGATCCAGCCAACCAGAAAGGTTACTCATTCCGGGCACCACAGTACGTACCCTCTGTGACAGGGTTAGCTTTACTTAGCAGCCCATGAAACAAGCAGGACAAACACATTTGGCCTATTACTAGAAAAGCCTTGGCGATCCATCGTCTAAGATCAAGAATACCTTGAATATTTTTTTTCATTTCTACAAAAAACTTTGTTCAAACATTCGCATCATTTTATCTAGCCATGACACATACACTTGAGATTATTTTTCCATTCCCAAAGAGATAAACTCTGTAGATGACTATTTTTCACTCAATCTGAAAATGGTGGTCTGTGTCCTTAACCAAAAAAAAAAAAAAAACCAAACCCTTTCACTTCAAATAATGAAGCTAAACCTTTCCATTCAATTCTGCTTTCACCAGAGCTGCTTCTCTTATCAGAGATACTTTCCTCAGAGCTGCAACATGATGCTTAGGTCTGGAAGAGCTTAGAAATATTTCAGTTTTAACACAGGCGTTTGGGTGTTGTTGTTTTTTTTTTTTCTTTTCCCACTAGACATAAAAATACCAGGCTGGAATGATCCTTTATATCTTTCTTCCAAAACACTAGTTCTAGATGAAACACTGATTGTTGAATAGCTCTTTGTATTTTATAAATTTTCAAGACCAAAATCTCTTGCCTCAGGAGGATAACAGACAGCAGAACTTTATCAGGTAACTTCTACAGTCACCAAAAACCCGTGAGCTACTGATATTTTTATTATTATTTTTTAAAACAATTTTATCCATTCTCAGTAACTCTCTGTGATGGAAAACTCACTACAGGCCTAACATTGCTAAACTGTACTTAGCATAAATAATGGTGAGAAAACACTATAGCTGAAAGAAATGCCTGAAAAAGTTGGGAAACCAGTCACAATTTCTAGTAGGCTTCAGAGGCTACAGGGCACTTAGCATTTAAGTTAAGACAAATGTTTCAAGAATCCTAAGGAATACAGAACATAATGGCAGCAATTTACATTTTGGAGTTAAAAGAAAGAAAGCATGCATGTCACACAGAGGGAAAACACAAAGAAAGAATTACTTCAACAGCTATGGAAATCCCTTGGGAAAATAGTATTTCAGTTTGAATGTGTTTCTTCCTATTTCTTTCCCCTTCTGGAAAGAATTACTTTTTTTTTTTTTCTTTTTAACAAGTATACACATATAATATACACGTATGAACTGCATTTAAAATTGTTCAATAAAATTACTACATTAAAGAAACCACACACATTTCCAAGAGAATCAAGAAAGACAGACAGACCCTGTTCTCACAAAGCAGAAATACTGCCAGATACACACAGGACTGCCCAAAGTCACAGAACAAAGAAAGCTCGCACAGATGAGCAACATGTGGCAAACCTTTAATCAGCCATTTTCTTCTACGCGTGCTAACACCAGCAAAAGCCGGCATCAGGGATGTCAATATTTCACAGAGCAGAACAAAACCAGCCCTGACAGTACGGGGGCACCTCACAGTGCCAGCAAACCGCAGCACTGCGCAAAGCCCAAGAAGAAACACCTTTGACAATCAAAACCATAAAGCATCTTGGACTGCTCTCGGATTATTTGAGATCTCAAAGGAAAAAAAAAAAAATCAGTTCTGTTGTAATTAAAACAAACAGACAGTCATCCCATACATAGCAGAGTGCCTACAGAAGACATTTATTGAGAGACAGAGACAGATCTGGCTTGACAGAAGAATTTGTTTGGCTCTTCTTCTCCCAAAGGAGGGGGACACCAGGAATCCCTCAAGCACAAAGAAGTGACAGGTTGCAGATAATTCATCCTCTTTCCCAAAGGTCTTGCCATACCTTACCTGTGCCATGATGGGACATACACCCTCCATACGCAGGCACTGCTCAGGAAGCCTGTGTTTCCAAGACAAGATCTGGAGAGATGCTGGGGACTGATGCCTTGTCTTTGTCTGAGTGACAGTTTATCTGTCCTGCCATCTGGCTGGATCCACTTACTCAAATGCAAAAACGCAGCCTCTCACCTTCTTTCTTCCCACCCATTAGACGATGGAGCACCTATATCTACATTTAGATGGGAGAGATGCAACACCTACTACAAACGGAAAGGCAAGCTGGGGAGGGATGATGGCCACATATGCACCCCTAAACCACGAAGTGGCCAGAAGCTCATGAATCACTGATTCAGGTCCCCTGGCCTAGACTTGGCAGGCATGCAACAGCTTACTGGAGGCACCTCAGAACAACCAGGTTTGTTGCACTGGGCTCAACAGAGAAGAAATCTGCAAAGCAAGTTTGCAGCTAGGTTTGCCACCCCTTCACATCCCAGACCCTTCCCGGCAAGGAGTGGACAGGACTGTCTTCCCATCAGCATCAGGGAAGCCAGACCAGCTCAGAGCCCACCAACATGCTGGTCCTCCTCACTGGGGGGACTCTGCCTCGGTACCTCCTCAGCATCCCAGTCAGCAACGCAACGGAGAACCAAGACGCATGCTTCTAATTTGGGTTACACATGGGGGGTGGCTTTAGAAAGGACAGACTTTCCTGCCTCCCCAAAGCCCACAGAAAAATTGGCGGGGGGGGGGAGAGTACTTAATAGACTTAAAAAATTTACAGTGAAAGGCAGGGACATATCTGTAGCCAAACATGAGTCAAACTGGCCATGATGATAAAGAGAAGTCTTTCATAAAGCTGCTGCTGGAACTTTTATTGTACTTTTTAAAATTCTCGTAAGGGCAAGGCTTTGTTCAGTTTTTGCTCATTAGATTTCTGCAGTTTCTACCCTTTATCGGGCTATTTGACATTATAGGTTGCTCTAGCCCACACAGACACATCAGCCCTGCATCAGAAACCTGAGAGAAGCTGCAAGATCAACAGCCTAAATCGTTTCTTGTGCTGCGGCTTTGTTCTCTCCTTTTACATCTGATCCAGCAAATTAAATTCTGTTTAACCTGAGTCGATATTGTTACTGATCTGCATGCACTTATTACAGACGCAAATGTGGATTATTTGAGACTGAACATTTTTCAGAGTGATCTGATGAAGATTAAGGTAATTTACTTGATAAATGCATAAACATAGACTTAAAAAATATTTTAAAACACATTTCACTGTCAAAACCTTCATATTCTTTAGATTCTAATCTACGGATTTAAACATTTATTAGACCTGCATTTTCAGACTCATAACATTTTCATCTTCCTCCTTTCCTCTGCATGCTCTCAGCCATACTAAATTTCTCGACAAGAGCTTCTGCTGCCCATTAACAGCTCAGAACACAAAATCACAGAGTTACCACAGCCATTTTAGATGGCCCAAAATCCAAAAACAGAGCTTAAACTAAAAAAAAACCCCAAAACTGAACGAACAAACAAACAAAACTAGGGAACCTGACTAATAAAAAAATAGCTTAATGTGAGTTTTGAGCTTTTGTTTGTCTATTTTAATGAACAGTGTGTTGCAGGGGATGAAGACTGATTTATAAAGAGTCACGGATGTTCCTGCACAGAAGGCAATCAGTTCCCAGTTTAATTATTCGCCAGGAAAACAAAATTCCCTTTAACCATTTCAAACATTGCCTTTTACTTTGACTAAAGTGCCTCCTTGACTTGCGTTTGCTCCTGCCCTGGTGAAAGAATCGTGTCAGAAGTCTTGCTGGAGCCACAAGAGAAGCAGGACGACCTATTGTACAGCAAGGTTAAATACAGCAGCGCTCCATTTACTCCTTCTGTACAGCTTATTATGTTGCATACTTCTGCCATTTAATTTCTACCCATAAATAAGTGGCTTACGCATTCCTTCATTAAGCCCACCTGCCCACACCTCGCAAGAATTTTACCATTTCATCTCAATCTCTTAAATTCCACCCCCCTAACTACTTTTTTTTTTTCCTTAAAAACATTTTCTAGCCCTCTATTCATTGCAGGATTCATTTCTGACCAGCTTTTTATTCCATCAGTATCCTGAGATGAGTAAAATTAAACCATTTCAGAGCTGACGCCAGACCACCAAATCTGTGAGAGCAACAGAGAAATTTCATAATTATATTTTGTTCTGTTCCGCATCATTTTATTTCATGTCTGTTTGACTATTGATGCACGCTGAAACAGAACATGAAAAGGTTTGCGTGAGCTGGGCTGGGTGATGCCCGTATCTTTTTTCCTCAGTAGTTACAGTTAATTTATAACCCAGTAACGTGCATGTCTCGTTCAGATTATTCCTTCCAACGTGCATTACTCAAAAATTAATTTTATCTTCCAGCAAGCTGCCCACGGAGCCTACCGGGGCTGTATATCACACAAGAGAGGAAGGAAGGAAGGAAGGCACTTTATTTGGTCTCTGAGCGGCAGCTTGTAACTCCATGACCGTGGAATACCGCAACAGCACAGGCTGCCTGCAGATAAGAGGGAGAGTGGAGCGAGCTCCGAAGCTGCTCCAAAACAACCCTGCTTTATGGCAGATGGTCCCCCCACCGCTCCTTTTTGGTGCGATCAGGGATGGAGGAAGGCAGATTGCATGGATGAGGCCACAGGCTGGCAGGGAACACACGGGCATGGAATCCCAGGCCAAGGGGGCCACAGGCTGTCAGGGGCTTGCTGACTCGACAGGGTCCCAGCCCTATTTATAACCTTCATCCTACACAACTCTAAAGAGGAGGTTTTCTTTTTAAAGTAAATCTCTGTGTACACTTGCAGGGCTTTATAAATTTAAAACATGTGCGTTTATCTCCAATTAAACTCCTATGTAAATTCGTATGCAAATAAAGTGCAACCCTTGGGCTCCTGGCCAGGTGCCAGTTCAGCCCCCGGTACCGCAGAGGTTACCCACCACCGGCGTGGGACCAGCCACGTTCGAGTCCAGCCAGGAGAAAGCACGGTCCCATCCAGGGGAGAACGAAATCGAGGGGACTGCAGGTTTCTCAATCTCCAAAAAATATTGCATCCACACCATCAGAAAAAGCAGACACGTCACTCAAATGCAAGGGAAAACTACAAAGTGACAGACTCTTTCGCAAGAGCAGGTTTCTTTCAAGCTCCTCTCCTCCCTTCTCCTTGGCTCTTCAACGCTTCACCCAAGCTTGCGCAGTAGGAGTCAAAACCTTTTTGCAGGCTCTGTATACAGGTGCAGTAACAACACCTCTTCCTTCCCCCCCAAAACCCCAGGAAGACAAGCAGGCAGCTATAGAGGAAGAATTAAAAAAAAAAAAAACCCAACCAGATTTCAAAAGCGCATTAATCTGGTTGACAAGCCATGAACCACATCACCGCTCTAATTAGAAGCAGAATCTAGGGAAGCAGAGAGAACACGGAGGTGCAAGCATTTATAACAAAAAAGGGACTTGTGATTTAATGACCTCCTCTGCTAGTTTAAAAATTAATGGGGCCAAATCAGATTAAAGCATTTTTAATACAAACCAGTCCGACATTTATCACTGGTGCTAACTGTAAGGTGGCTCCCCCATCATTTCAGCAGAATAAGAAATTCTCTTCCTTTTTCATCCAGGCCCACTCCAAAATTAATTCTTAAAGACGTCTTGTATTTAAGCTGTTTCTGCTGTGGTTCAATGCGTACTGCTGACTTCCAGTCTCAAATCCCAGTTATTTAGGATAACTCCTCCCTGTCTCGCTGCTGCAGGCACAACTTGGGAAGGGAGATGGGGAAACCCCAGCCCACCTTTCAGACAGCGACGGCGCTGCAGACCTGCGGGTCAGAGGAGTTTTGTTCCTCCTCCTCACACCTCAAGGACCACCACCCACTGCTTCTTGCTCTGACGGGCTTTTTTTTTTTTCTTTCTTTTTTTTTTTTTTTTTTGCATGCTTATTTTTAACCCAGGCCAATGCTTCGTTTCACAGAGTGGCCCAAGAAGTAGCTGTGGTGGCACAAGCGGGAAGGAGCAGACCCTGGGCTGGATGGACGTGGTCAGCTGGATGGAGGACGGCCAGCTGGATGCCGTCCACCCAGCCTCAGCGTGACACCAAATCCCCTCACACGCTGCTGGGTACTTCCTTGCATCAAAACCTGCCTTTGATTTAGAGTTTGCCATTTCCCACCACGACCACAGAAAAAGGGAGGAAGTGTAGCAAGTGATATCCTCCTGACGGGAAAAAAAAAAAAACAAAAAAAAACTTTTTGAACGTGGCATTTCTGCAGTGCTTTGAAGGCAGAGTCAGCCTAGAGAGCCGCATGTGCCAAGAGCGTGGGCTTCCAGATTAAACCTTCCTGGGGAAAAACAAAAACAAAACCAAAAAACAACCAACCAAACGAAAAAAAACAAACCCAACTTGCAAACACCAGTGGATGGTGAGGTGACAGCAGAGCCGCAGTCACAGCATGCCAATGCTCTCACTCTTCTCCTCCTGCCCTGTCGCTTTGGTTTGGTTTCAATGAGAAAAATTATGACAGCAATCATCTGAACCTCACTCCTTCTTGCAAAAAAATTATAGCTGAGTTACTCCTTGGAAAAGTCATTTACTAAGTTGTGAGTACAAAATTCTGAGACAGTCAATTAAAATACTGAAAAAGTCAGCCAACTGCAAACAAAAGTTAATTTCCTTTGGACAGGTATATAAAACCCCCTATGGTTTAAAGGCCAACATCATAATTTTAAATAACTCTTTCAAACCAAGTTACCAACACTGTAGAAAGGAATCTAGTTTAAAAACTCAAGTCATTTATTTCTGAAGCGCATGAGATTTATATTTGCTTACTGCTGAGAGTCAAATTTTCTTGAGGGATATGAGCCATTTACAGAGAAATATTCTTAATTCAAATTGTATCACAACTTGAGTTTTGCTTCTTACAGATGCACAGTGCCCATCAAAAAAAAAAAAAACAAAAAACTAGTTACATAGAGGAGCTTTCAGCCACTGAATGAAAAATAGATCAGATCAAACACATTCCTGAGGTGTACAAAGACACTAACGAGAAACAAAAATGAATGCAACCCCAAATCTGGAATTTTGCTCTCTCTCCCGTCCAAGTATCACTATGTCTGAAGCCAGAACAGAAACCCCTTTCTCTGTCCCAGCTGTGGCACTAGAGGGACTCAGCCTCCCAAAGGGCAGCGGACTGAAATCCACCCACCGCTCCCAGCACGCCTGGACACCTCTGTTCCAACTGCCTGCGCTGCATCTGTAAAGCACCAAAATTAAACCCCCAAAAGCCTATTAAACAGCAGCAAGTAGTTAAGCTGTGGAGAAACAGCCCATTATGCAACTCCACTTCGCAGGTAAATGGTCTTATCTCTTCTACTGCTTCCTTAGAAAAATATGCAAAGCTGGGAGAGAAGGAAAGCGCAGGGAGAGCACTTTTTGGCAGTAACAACTGTCAGACGGAGCTCGGTCTGAAAAGAGAGGTGAAAAGCTTTTGCTCACTTGGACCTTAACAGCATGGAGGATGCTTCATCTTATATATGAAAGCAACATCTATTTAAAAAAAAATATCTAAGAATAGAGTATCAGTACATACTGCCTCAGGGGTTACATCCATTTCCTGCTTATTAATTAACTGGCTTGTTAATACAACAATTTGCAGGCCTGTACTGCCTAGCAAGCTGAAGGAGCCTGTGTTCTCCCTGCCAAGATCAATGTGCATTAGTCTAAGCCCTCTGATGTTGAGCAGACTCTGCTGCTGTCAAAGATAACTAAGAAGCTACATTAACTCTTAGAAACATCTGCTCAATATTGGAGGGACCAACGAACAACATGGCATAAAGTTTAACTCTAAAATGCCACCGTTTAAAGGGCTAGGTAAAACATCTCTTGAAAGATCAGTACCAAAAAATAAAACTAAAAACTTACTTTGTCTGTGAGCAATGCTATTGATGAAATATAAAAAACAAGAGATCTGTAACCATCTCACAGGTCAGACATAAAAACCCCTGTAGCTCTTGTACTCTATGGTCTGAACCTCCAGATAACACAAATCTCAGGTTATTGAAGTGTATCGGTTGAAAACACTCACCTGGTTGCAATACGAATACAAATAAACCATCTTTGAGGCACTTCCCCAGCAAACCAGCTTTGTTCTTTGGGTCGCATTAACATTAGCCCAATTAGGCCCTCTCACGGAGCACGTATCAATTCCCAAATGCTCATGGATAAATTTAAGAGGTGTCAGGACACAGCATATTTACACATTGTTTGCCTCTCTGTTTTACAAGGGCTCACATAATGAAGACTAAAGGGAAAAATTTAGTTCTGAAACCTCATCTCGTGTAAAACGAGACTGCCTGCTAACAGCAGTTACGTGCTTCGGCAGCATGCAGACCACATGCTCCTTGCGCTACGCCTGCCTCCACTTTATCCCTCTGTTCAAATCTCAGCTCTGGGCTGATGCTGAAGCTTCACGCTTCAAGTCCTTTACACATGCTGGAGATTTCCCACCTTCTCGCTTAACCTGCCCACTGGGCTTGACTTCGAGAAAGCCCCCAGCTCTGCGGTTGCACGCCCGGTGCCTGGCATCCTCCGAGCAACAGCCTTGTGGCTGCCCCACAACTGAGGCACGGCATTTCCACAGGAAGGCTTCTGCTTTCCAAATAACTTTCCAAACTCAATGGGTGGCCTGAGGAGACACAAACCTGAACACGACCTTCCCATGTATAAAAAGAGCATGCTCACTCTTAACAGGAGTAATGGGCAGAGTATCAACACTGCCCTTTTTCTACTTCCATCATTTTTCCAGCTCATTCCAGTAATGCGCATTAAGGCAACTCTCACAACATTGTGATATTTTTTATATATTCCTTCAAAGTAAAACTATTATCATCCCCTACATCTTTCAAAAGATATAAACATTTAAATCGGTGCTTATGGTAGTGCTTATGCCACTTCAATGAAAGAAGAGAAATACTTCACTAGAGTGAAGCAAGATGCTAACAAAAAGGTCTGTATTTAATACAAGCAGCACGCAGTCCATTGTTACGCTAAAGCCATTCTTTTTTCGGGTTTGTTTTGTTTGTTTGTTTGTTTTTCTCCTGGAACTTGAGCTCCAGAGATGGCTCCCTCATGGCATGGCTGAAGTCGAGTACCCTTACATTTTACCAGCTCCCCTCTATCGATTCAAACTAGCTTCACCCCATGAACAAAACAAATACCCAATAGCCTTCCAGAAATAAACATGTTTAAACTCCACTTGTTTTTAATTGTCGCTTTCAGCTGCTTTTTTTGTCAATAATTCATTCATTTACATAAACATCTTTGGAAGGAAAGCTTCCAGTGATGATAGAACTTACGGGTATGGTTTCATGCTCGGCTTAAGCTGATCTAAAACCAGGCTGTGGTTGACAAGGTCACTCCCGCTCTCCACTGAATTATTCCTACATTTATTTGTAGCCAAACGCTGACTATAAAACAGGAAGGAGGGACAAGCTGTCAGTGAGGAGGGGAGAAGCGCATCTCAGGCTGGCTTACATCAGGAAATCGCATCCCAAATCCTACATCACAATCCTCGCACCTTCTTCCCTTTGGTCCTCCCACTCCGGCACCGACCAGCACAAAAACCCAAACAACTCCTATAGCAGCACCTCCGTGCTGCCGCCGCGCATTTTATCTGCGGCAGTAGGAAGATGTTTTCTAGGTCAAATCCCCAATACTACATTGCTGGAAAGGCAACAGTGTTTTTCTCAAGGCCTTGGCATTTGTAACCTGCAATTGTGCAGGGAAAGCAGCACATGCAAAAATCCAGAGCTGGAGTAAGTGCGACCGGCAGCCTCACTCCATCTGACCCATCCTGAAGGGACACCCTGTTGAAAGGAAGAAACTGAAGAGGCTGGATACAGGTTGCACAATCACGTAGCTCTTGAGAAAAACCTGACAAAAGAAGCGTGTGCGTGTATGTGTTAAAACATCTCTCTTTGGATGCCTGTATATACAGTTATCTGCTCAACAGGCACATTTTCACATTATGGGAAAGAAATAACAACTGCAGCCTGCTATCAACATTTTCACCAGAGAAGGAATTACAGTACTAATTATCTACCAGTCATCCAGATTTTAACCCTAGACTTCTCTTACTCTGGATACAAAAAAAAAGCAGAGAGCTCTTTGCCACGAGAATCAAAATTCTAACTCACCATTTAAACATGACTCAGTGGTGAATAAATTCCTTTTAACTGTGTGTCAAACTTTAGTGTCCAAAGGGTAATTTTATGGGTAAGAGCAAAAAATCACTCCTAGTAAGAATTTCAAAGGGTATCACCGCAAAAATTAATTATTAAGTCAATGCACAGAAGCAGACAGGTTTGTTTTTAAAATATTTCTGTTATCTCCCTCTATATTAAAACACATAACATTAAAAGAACTGTGTAGACAGTCCTATCTTTCTTCCTCTCTGGACCAGTAGCTTCATTTTGCAGCACCAGAAGACAAGATGCAGGAGCTCTTTCACTACCTGACTGCCGAGGAGGTACTCCATCACAGCTGGGTCTGACCAGGTAACACACTGCAATAAGGTGAACCAAATGGAAAGCATGAAACAAATGTGATTTTTCAGATCACTAATTACTACCAACACTACATGTTTCGTTAAAACTACTCCCAAGATGCAAACAATGACTTGAACCGCATGGCACGAGGCTGCTGTGCAACAAGAGAGTGCTCATAGTAGGACAGGACAGAGTAAAACCTGGTAGACAAAGCTGCAAGGGAGTGCAATAACAACCACCACCACCATCAAATGGGAAGGAAGGAGAGTTGATGCAACAGCACCACATAACAAGACTAGCTACATAAGCATTTTCCAGGTTTGGTTTGATCAAAATGTCATTCATCTGTGTATATTTTATATGTATTTATGTATCCCCAACATAAGAAGGACATGAACCAGTTGGAGAGGGTCCAGAGGAGGGCCACGAAGATGATAAGAGGGCTGGAGCACCTCTCCTATGAGGACAGGCTGAAAGAGTTGGGGCTGTTCAGCCCGGAGAAGAGGAGGCTTCAGGGAGACCTGATAGCGGTCTTCCAGTACCTCAAGGGGGCCTACAGGAAAGATGGGGAGAGGCTGTTCAGTAGGGCCTGTTGTGATAGGACGAGGGGTAATGGGTTTAAATTAGAAGGAGGTAGGTTTAGATTAGATATTAGAAAAAAATTTTTTACACTGAGGGTGGTAGAACACTGGAACAGGTTGCCCAGAGAGGTGGTGGATGCCCCATCCCTGGAAACGTTCAAGGCCAGGCTGGATGAGGCTCTGAGCAACCTGATCTAGTCAGGGATGTCCCTGCTTCTTGCAGGGGGGGTGGACTAGATGACCTTTGAAGGTCCCTTCCAACCCTAACCATTCTATGATTCTATATTTATATACAAAATCTATATAAATTATAAATACAGTATATTACCCGTAAGACCATAAGATATAGCGCTGCAATGACGACAGCAAACAGTGTTAAGATTGCCAACTGAAGAAAGGCCCTGAGTGAGGACATCCGGCGGAGAAGGTGGCTGTGATCTTAGACATTCGCCCAAGGACAACAGTCCATGCACAAAGAACCAGGCAGATATGGGGTGCACACATTCATGTGAGGTGCAAGCCAAGAAGACAGTGCCCAATGCTACAAGCAAGGCATGGGAATATTCTGGTAATATTCTGCTGCCTTCCTGTAAAAATTCAGGGGGGAAGAAGGGATGGCACAAACGGCCTGCCCTGCAACGCAAACTTCACATCACGGTTCCTTGGGGAAGGTCAACAAAATGGAATGGCACTGCAGTCCATCTAAAATAAAACACCCTCGAGTAAGACTGAGCTGTACAAATTGGGTACTGACCCCAAGGCCATGGCTCTTGAGCACAGACCACCTGCACTCAGAGGGATGAAGCTCCAAAGTTTCAGCCTCAGGGGTTTAACCCAGTCAATGGGGAAAGCACCATCCCCGCCGCCTCCTCCTCAGCCATCAACACCTCTGATCAGAGCAGTTAACACGACCACTTACAAGCCCATAAAAGCTCAGACCTCTAACACAGAAACAAGTATCCTGAAAAAGACATAGTAATGCAACTGGAGACAAAGTGCTACATCTCCAAGTCATAAGAAAGACCAGAAGAGAAACCACGCTGGTAGATGCAGCCCCAGCAGCGGTAGAGGAGAGAGGGACAAAAGAAAGAAGCAAATTGTTTTGCAGTCAGAATGTAATAATACACAGAATAAATAAATAGAAAAAATAATAGCTACAGGTACATACAGACATGTGAACTGCTGCAGGGATTGCTTTAAGGATGCAAAACCCTACCAAAAGTCATCTGGCCCTCTACAGCAAGGATTAATGGGCAGAAATGGCTTGGCTAAGTAAGAAGTCAAAATAAAGAAAAACAAAAGATAGGAAACACTGACAATGTGTCTTAATGGTGGATATTACCAAATACTCTGCCAAAATTATTTTTTGCAAGCGGCTGGAGGCAGTTCTTGCATGACTTGCCCTCTCCAGTACATGTGTTGCAATTCCCTTTCCTCCACACAATGAACTAGGAGGAGGGAAGAAAAAAAAAAAAAAAAAAAAAAAAAAAAAAAAAAAATCACTCTAGTTGATTGTTGTATCTCAAACAGAGGATCCCAGTGGATTTGTGAAGCGAGCCAAGCTGTCCTTCAAACATGAAGCAAGGGTTTAATCAAATAGAAGGTGTGCCAGCTAAGCGGAAGCCTCTCTCACAGAGATTACGTAAACTTTTTAAAACACTCCTAGGAAAACACCTCAGAAGATTTAGAGGATTTGTAAGTTGAATGTCTGATGATACCCTGAAGGGAAGGAGGACTTAAAGATAAGATGTGGTCTTGACCTTACACGGAAGGCATTCTCAAGCAGAACAGAAAGCACCATATTCGAGGGAGCACAAAGGGAACAGGATCCACAACATTTTGTCATCGACTGCGATGAGTATCACCAAGAATTCAATTTCCTTGTGTCCTTAGAACACTGAGAAATACAGATGCTTTAATTCACTCACATCCAATATAGAGCAAAAGACATCACATCAGAGGCCCTGGGAACAAGCCCTCGTTAAACTCTCCCTCTCGAGCAAATTGGCCAACCGATGTCTCCACACCTTGTGATGCAGGAGCTGCCAGCAGAAGTAGAGGCAGCCTCTTAGGGGAGCCCACCACAGCCAAACCATCTCCCAACCTGCCTCACAGACAGTATTTATAACGAGAAGACAGCGTCTTAATGAAACATTTTACCTTTCAAAATATGTAATGTTTTCTCAACAGAGATGAACTGAAGTGTCAGGTGTTTCAGTGTCTAGTCTCCTGCCAAGACTGATTTGCAAATCCTCTACTTATTGAAGAGGCTCCAAAAAAGTTCTTTTAGAGCTGTCTTACTATATATCCAAATTCTCTTTAGACAATCAGAACGATGCAGGCAAAACCACTATTCCTCATATCAAATTTCAGACAATGCCCCCTGTTTTCCATAAAAGAAAAAAGCATAAGTAAAAGTAGAATCGTCACAAATGCAAAAGTCACAAAAGGTCAATCTCAAGGAAACGAAGCAAAGCTGTATTTACGAAGTAACATGGAAACTAGGGATTTTAAACACTACAGCAGATTGACCGCAAGTATTAATAAAGTTTGTCTTGTGCCAACATTCCCCTTATAAAACTCGTATTTTCAGGGCTATGTTCCTTTCCAAGCATGTCACTCAAGATTTCAGTCCACAGAGCGTCTAGCAACAAGATACTCAACTCCTGGGTATCAAAGAATAAAGAACAAATCTTTCCCAATTTAAAAAATAATTAATAATCCTTAATTACTTTGTCTAAATACCCAAAATTTTCACAAATTAACTTAGCCTACAGTTGTTAGAGATATTCAGGGCACATTTCACCTCAAAATAAAGGTTTAAGAAAAGCAAAATGTTAACTTCTGAAATGTAAGAATTTTCACTAGAGGCTATACCTGCAGACCAGCTGTTGTGACACTATGCTACTGGGCCAGCAATGAACTGTTGAAGAGGCAAAAAAATTTTTTTAGTCCATCTGGAAGATGAAGAGAAGAAACCAGCAACATTACAAGAAATAATAAATGTCTTCCAGTATAATAATATGAAATAATTCTTGCTGTTTTCACAATTTTCTTTTAAAATACCTTAAAAGTGAAAACATCTGCCAAGTTCTGACAAAACTGCATGGAGGATTTATATTGTTAGATATATCAAATATATTCATTTTTGAAGAGGTTCTTACTGAGGACACAAAATTTTCCCATTTAACATTTAATATTTTATCTAGCCCCATATATAAGGACATTTTTGAAATACTCAGATGTATTATTTCCAGGTAGTTTTCCCTTCAACCAGCATGCACTTATAGCAGCTACTGAAGTCAGAGAGCCGGAGCCTGCACACAAAGACATGAACAAGTTGCAATAGTCCTTTGAAAAGTGCTGTATCAAGCCAAGACGTCTCAGTACTTTTAAATTTAACCTATGCTTCTTCTAGATAATGTATGTATTCTGTAGCCTCTCACAAAGAAAAAAAAGAAAAAGTTAAAAACTAAGCTGGCAGGAGAAAATTGGAGAAAAGAACTGTCGATTGTAACACAGCTTAGAAAGGAAACGGCTGGAGGTAGCGTTTGCTGAATTCAGTGAAAAATTTCAGAACTGGAAGTGCTCATCCAAGATGCAATATTAAAAAAAAAAAAAACAACAAAAAAAACCCCCAAAACTCAAAACAAACAAACAAAAAAACCCCTAAAAACCAGATGAGGACTCTTAACATTAGCATACATGCATGACCTTTACCAACTCAAGAAGTGCCATGATAACCTCTTTTTATCCAAGGCCACACCTGAATTATTCAGTGGGAAATAACAGTTACTCATAAACCCAGGAGGTCCAAACCCCGTACTCGTACTTCCCCCACACACACCCCCTCTCCCCCAGCCCTGCCCTGTTCATGAGGGAGGTGGTGCACACATGGGCAGAAAAAGGATTAATTCACTGAAACCTGGTTCGCATCACACAGATCTGAAGAGGCGGTGTGAGGGAACTCAGAAACCACAAACACTTTTTGTTGGGCGTTTTTGGTTGGTTTTTTTTTTTTCTGAAACACATGCTGAAGCCTACAGTAAACCTCCCTGTTAATTTACCGAGAACATGTTTTGGAGTTTCCTTGTAACACCCATTTGTCTGTTACACCATTCACGCCGTTCTCACAGAAGAAGCTGTGCATTAGCACGCTGCGCAGCCCGGGCTGCCTAACTCAAATCCAGAAGTCTGAATTTCCTTCACATCCCACCACCAACTGCAAAATGTCCAAGGGCTCTGCAACATGCTGATGACACAGAGTTCACCCTTTTTTTCAGGCAAAGATTTTGCATTCTTTTCACTTCTCTCCGCCCCCCCTCCTTTCACATTTCAGAATAATTTGGGGCATATGAGCAGCATACTTGAGAGGAACTCTGCTATTAAGTAAAAAATGGAAACAAATATAAAAATTTAAGGTCTGTTCATTAAAGAAGTCCCAGGAATTTGAGCTATTTAGCTTTCCAAGAGATAAAAGAAATCTCCACCGTTTCAAATTGCAATTTGACAATACCAAACTCTTGCAGACGTATCCGGAGGATTTATTCCTTTTGAACGGGCTGTCGCTGAACGCATTGTCTAAACACTGACACTGGGAAGCCCCGCAGTGACTTGGAGGCTTGAGTGTAATCCCGCACCAACGCGAGCAGCTATTCTTGCTCTCAAGATGCGACAGGTCCTTTTTCTTGATCCCTAGCACGAATGCCCTTGTAGCACTCGAGAAGGTCCCTGGTAGGGTTTCACTTCTGTTGCAGCTCCAAAGCTACAAACGAGGAGCTACCACGGCTGCCGTGGTTGCTGGAGGCAGAGTCAGCTTCAAAAGTCCCAGCCAAATTCAGCGCACAGTGCCCCTAATTACCAGTCTGGTTTCCTCCCCCAAGGGTTTGCTTTTCTGAAATTGAGAAGGCCGACAGAAACCAGTCTGAAACAAAACTCTTCCTGCACGTATCGATAATTAGACTATGATGATATTTTTGAAGCTGCCACTTATCTGTTTAGATGTGGAGAGGCAGGAGTTTGCCTGCCTGTGAGTGTCTGATGTGTTGCCTTTATCACTGGTCTCCAGGAAAGACACATAAAAAACTTAAGTCATGCAGAATGTCTCGCAGAGGCATTTCCAGCTTCAATGTTTCAGCTACAAGAATTTGCTTTGTCTGTTCAAGTGAAAAATGATCCCTTGTCCCACAAGCTGACGAAACTATTTTTCTTATTTGCAGCTTTTGCTCCCTTCTCCTGTCAAGTCTTTCACCTTTTCCTAAGCCCATGGGGTTTTGCAGCCAAAGACTTCTGCAGGATTCCTCAAAACCAGAAATGAGGCTCTTTAATAAGTACCATTTATAAACTTAAATTATCCAAATTTACTTCTGGATAATGGAATTTTTATGTGTATATTTTTAGCAATACTTCAGTCCTAGGATTAAGTTGAAATTTATGTAGGTAATTACCATCACTGGAGAAAAATACAGGATAATCCACGTATAACAGCTTCCTCTTGTAATTGTAAATACTGGCCACTGTGTCATATCAAGAGCCGGCCACACAAGTGGATAACTTAACCATTCCTGTACTTGCGCAGGATGTGCGCAAGGTGGTATTAATGAGAGAAAGGGCCTGAAGTAGAGCTCACCAGAGCAAATAACCCCCTGACCACACATGTAGAAAATAATTGAAACAACGCACCGCTCTAATTTGGTTTTTGGGACCAGATGGTGGATGCTCAGGCAAGCCAGTGGGTGAGACAGCAGCGATGCTG
This sequence comes from Tetrax tetrax, assembly GCA_009806455.1. Taxonomy (NCBI): domain Eukaryota; kingdom Metazoa; phylum Chordata; class Aves; order Otidiformes; family Otididae; genus Tetrax; species Tetrax tetrax. Next base: position 51,696 of record WHYT01016857.1, on the reverse strand, counting down.
TGACAGGGGAGGGAGGAGGGAAGGTAGCCTAGGCCAGGCTCGGCATATTTAAAGATGTGGAAGGCTGAAGGTAGCGGTGTCTGCCTGAGCACAAGACCTTGGAGCAGGAGGCTATTTCAGGACAATCCCTTTCACTCTGGCATGCCAGGCAGGAGTTGGCTGCCCATTAAAGTCAAGCCACAACGTCTTAAAAGCATGTCCTACTTCCGAATTACTGCCTTCAGACTGGGTATTTAATAACACACATGCAAGCACAATGAAGGGGCTGGCGGGTGGTTTTGAGAAAAGAAATCCTCCTTCTGAAAGGCTGCTTACACTAGAAGAGCATCCCTCGAGCAGAGCAGGGGAGAGCGGGGTCAGGCGCAGCCCCTACACTGGGACTGCGTTGCCCTCCCGTACCCGCTCCTGCGGCAGCTCCTAACGCAGGGAGAGGAAATCAAAATGGTAGCGTGACCTTCACAGGCTATAGACAGCTTGAATGCAGTTTAACCCCAGCATTAAGGATGAAAGCTTCTGCTCATGAAAGGCAGGCATTAACTAATCTGCTTATCCGTACGAAGAAGGGGGAATTAAAAAAAAGAAAAAAAAAAAAAAGCCACGTACACACCAAAAACACACTGTGGTTTACGGTAAGCCTGCCAAGAATGCAGCAGCATAATCATAACAGGGTTTATTTCCACACATCATCGCAATCACACTTAAACATTGTTCTTTGTACCAGAGCAGGCACGCTGTCACTTATCCCTCAAACGCCTCTCTGCAGCGGTGCGGAGGCTCCCACAGCTCCCACGCTCCATCCTTCGCTGCCTTCTGCCCGCTCGGTGCCAGCCCATGCGGCTCCCGGAGCCTGTCCCAGCGTCCCTGCAGCGGGAACTGTGAGCAGCCACGCAATATAAATCAGAGGCTGGAGCCACCCATGACGGAGAGCCAGGGGTGGGGAGGAGGAATTACCAAAACAAAAATTAATGAGCATTTTTTTTGCATGCGTCTGCCAACCCCTGTCAACTGAAGGAGCAGGAGGAAAATAAGGCATGACAGGAGGGGAGACATTTATTCTTCTTTCCTTACATTTTCCTTCCCGTATCAAGCATGATCCTTCCAAGCCTTCTGAACCCTTCGCATCCTACACCCCTGACAAGTATACCCCGATCGAAACACGGTTCTTACTAAAAGATTTCGCCATATAAATATTTCAATGACAGACATGGCATAAACATATTAAATAATGTTCCCTTATCTTCCTCACATAGAAATCCCTTGCCCTTGGACTCTTCAGTCTCTAAATGAATTTGCTTTCCTCTAGTCAGCAATGCTTTTTGGCTCGAGTTTAATTAAAATTTCAACCAGCCTATATGAGAGAGATGCTATCTTCCCTTTCAGAGACAGAAGACAATATCCTCTAAGTATTTCATATCCTCATTTCTTAAAATCAGCTCATCAGAAAACCACACTCCTCAGCAACAAGTGTTAGATTATCTTTAGCCACCAGCATCAGCGTACTGAAAGACTGAAGCCATTTTATTGCCTCACTGAGATTTTATTGTACATTACTCTTTTCTGGTGGATTTCTCTGCCTTTCTTTTTTCTATGTTATTTTATTACATCAGTTCTGTCTGTTCAAAGGATTCCTTAATTACGCACAAGGTTCCCAAACTAATACTGCATCTTCACATCTTCAGATTTCATAAAGACTGAAAATATTCTGGGGTCTGCTCCTGAAGGGGGAGTGGGGGAAGGGGACTGGATTTTTTTTAACCCTTTGGTTCACCCATACAACTGACAATTTTCAAACTTCCCTCTGTAATAATGAGAGCCAGAAACACAGATTTCAAAATTAAATCTAGTTTTCTCACACAGGTGAATAGCATCAAGAGCCAAAAGACTTCTAAAAACCTCCACAAATACCATGCAAATAGTTGAAACTGGATTTCCACAAATTGATTTCTCTTCTTTCCTTAACTCTGCCCAGAAGTACCTTGTTAGGGCGGACCAAGGTGTGCGGGTGGGTGCCAGGAGTGAGGAACTCTCTTAGATAAGCCATCGCCACATTTCTGCTTCCTTGCTCCCCTCTCCTGCATCCCAGGGCACTCCAGGATCCTCTCCTGAGCCACTGCACAGGGCACGTCTCTCTTTTGGAAGGGAAAGAATAAAGGCAAATAAAACCATTGCCACAATCTAGCCACAATCCAAACGCCTGTCTCTAGCTGCATTTAGAGAAGAGCTCCATGGGCCTGGGCTCGGGTGAGCACAGAGCTCCGATTAATACATCCCAGCTCCAGAAAGAACCACCAAACTAAAAACAAATCCCCCTAACTTTTAAAGAAGAAAAAACCTCAAATCACTTTTGTCATTAAATCCACTCAAACATCGGGGGGGGGGAGGGGGGGGTGAGAAGAAGGACACGATGGATGGACTTACTCAAGTTCAATCAGGATTTTCTACAAAAAAAAAATAATCATCCCCAACAAACCAAATTCTTTGTAGCAATACTAATGAAATTCACTGTTTACTATCACATGAGGTATTTGCATATTTGAATATTATTTTTAAAAAGCTGTTTATTGATACAACTATTTCCTCACTTGATGAGGCAACTTAATTATACTGCATAGCAGAAACTGCATGATAGGTCGCAGGGTTAAAGCTGCCACATCAATAGACCACTATCAAATATACAATTTTCTCATTTCTACTGTTTATTCTAGAGAGCTGAAAGTCAATGGATAATGAACACATACATTTGCCAAAGATGACGCTGGCCCATTCATCTGCCCAGGCTCCTTCATCAGGACTCAGGCTGGTGCTAAGGGAGCTCCCAAGGATGCTTCAAGGGAATATTCTACACTCCAATTCATGATGAAGATTACAGCCCTAAACAATTTTCTTCTGATTCATAGATTTAATGCAGTGGAAATCCATTGTAAAGGAGAGGGAAAAAGCCTTATATCCTTACATTTGTATATTTGCACACAGATCTATGTGCAGGCACTGCTTTTAATGCATTCATTTTTCAACCAATATTGAAGCCATTTTCTTATTCTTAAAATGATGCAGTAAAAATTCAGTTGAATTTCAGATGGTTGGTACTTTCATCATTTTAAAGTGGAACAGGACTCCCACTTACACAAGTCTTGTTCTTTTACTACCATCAACACAACCTTCTGGAAGCTATTCATATTTTTCTTAACACAAAGTAGTAGGGTCAAACTGCTGTTTTCCTCAGAGGCCCCAAAGCCATTCGTCTGCTTTTCCTACCCCTCCCTCCGAGGTTCTAGACTGCATCCCGTGGCCGTTGTCGGGACGGAGACCTGCAGGATGGAGATGTTCACAATTACCATCTGCCGCCACTTCTGAGGAAGACCTCATGCAGGAAGCCCATGCCATTGACCTCATCTGATCCAGGCGAAAAGTAATAACGGAGCTCCTGTGGCTAATTGCCAGGAGAGAAACACTTAAAGGACTTGTTTCCGACATCCTCCTCTCCTCTGATGAAGATCTAAACCAGCAGCTCAAGACAGGCTTCTGATTAGATCAAAGTAGGAAACATTTCATGTTATTAGCCACAGAGTTTCATCTTGTTTATGAACCACACCATAATGGACCCCACACGAGCTAAAACACAGTAGCTTGCAAAAAACATGATTATCAGAACGTGATTATTCACGTCCAATATGTACCTTTCTAACAAATGCTTTAAAGTATTTTCTGTCTCCAGCTTCATTGGCATTTAGCACAGATTAGCATCAGGTCTTCTAGTTTGCAATCTCACCGATATTTTAAAAGATTGCTTCTGTAAATAACCAGGAATGTTTAAGAGAGCAGTTTACTATATTTGCTACAAAGACATGATATTATCTCAACAGGAAGTGATTATTTTTTATAAACTATTTCCCCCACATCCAGTTGTCTAAATAATGTAGAAAAGCTCTTGTATATAAAAAAGAAAAACCATCCAAACACCATTGCAAAACTAACTCTCCAACTACCGGTGTTCAGACCGCGCTGTATAATGAGAGATACATCAACACTTAAGAATTAAACACATTTTCAACCGATCACAGCACTTTTCAGCAGCCACTTGCCCCCAGTCGAAGCCACTTGAAGCAAACCTGGCTGCCTCTGCACTGCAGAGGAGGCGCAGTCAGTCTGCTGTGGTTTTACACTGCTGTAAGATAAAGGCAAGTTAACTATCAGGTAGTGAAGACTGCAAGTCCTTACATTTCTCGATGGTGCAAACCAAAACTCTCCTCCCTGGTGGGACAGGAGGCTGGAGAAGCAAGTACTTGTCCAGAAGAGCGGGGAAGCTGCAGTTTCTATGCTGGGTGTGACCACGGATGCGAGTGGCACTAAAAAGCCACTTCTGCCTCCTCCATGCACAGCAGGCAGTGATATGCAGAGACAGGGGGCTCTCTGTTCACCCCTTCACCAGGGGGCTCATTTCTTCATCAAAAGCCAGAGGCATCAGCCTAATTTATATCCTTGAAATATTGCCTCCACCTAAATCTTTGTTAAAAAAAAAAAATAGAGTATTTATAAAAAAAAAACCTGCATGCATTACATTTTTTTTTATCATTTATATAAAAACATGTACACTTATGCAAACATATACACAGAGTTCCTGGCTTCAGCTGAACAAGGTCTTCATGCAGCTCGTTTTCTTCTCTGCACAACGTACAGGCAATCTCCCGGAACTAACTTTTCATTCAGGCTCTCCAGTTATGCACAAGCTTTCATCTCTTCTTTCCTTCCTAAGCAACAGCCTGACGTTACACCTAATGAGAGCCAGTAGCCGGCCTACGCAGGCGGTGAGGAACAACGGGCTGCCATAAAACATCTGAACAGACCAGAAACAAACACGTTCTCTAACTCTCCAGCGGCAACAAGACTCTAAAGGGAAGCCTTGTCTGAGCTGCTTCCTTACACCTCCTTAATAACACCAGCCCTAAGCCAAGTAACGGCAGTGGAAAACAGGATGGAAGGTGGGTGATTTCTTGCCACTTGTGTCCAACATCCTTTGGTCAAAGCAATGGCATCTCTGCGACCCTTCACAAGATCAAAAGGCGGCAGCCCTATTTACAACATCCTGAGCAATTTAGGCATCCCGCTCGGCATTGTTTCCTACCTCCCGCCCAGTTCCCTTTTAAATTGGATGGTTTCTAGCGAAACCTCTACCCTTTATGAGTTTATAGCCACGGTGAGTCAAGGAGTGCTGCACAATTTTAAAAGAAATAAAGAAAAAAATTCTCCATCTTAACCTTGCTGCACACAAAATGGTAGTGCATGAAGAGAAAAGAAAAAAAAAAAAGCCTGGTATTTTTAATTACTAACTTGAAGGATTTATGCTGCTGAGCGTTTTACAGTCTGCCTTCATTTCCCAGTAACGCACATGGTACTTGGAAGCGTGCAGCTTCTAAAGCAGTTCCCCTCGCTCCAAGGCAGCTTAGCAGTTTAAGGGTAAGAAGAAAAAACCTTTAAATGAAACTGTTTGCTAAACGCCCAGGATATTGCAAGCATCTGCTCTCTTGGCACCTTCTTTCCCCTCCCTCCTCTTTTTTTTTTTGTTTGTTTGTTTGTGGTTTTTGTTTTCCTTTTACACAACCTGTATTTACAAATTTAGGGCCACCATCATACCCATCAGCAACTGACAGGACCCATAAGGGAAGGAAAGAGGACACGCACACCCTAAGGAGGCCCCCTAGAAGAAACCCCAGAAAAAATTCCCCAAAATGTGGCGTGCAGGTGTTAACAAGCTGTGCACACACCACTCTCTTCTCCCAGCAAAGGCAGAGGCTCCCGAGCCTGAGGGCACAAACCTGCCCAAAACCAGGGCCAGGCCGCTGCAGGCTTGTGGCAAAGGACTAGGACATGGGCACCAAGGGCCAAAGCCACCGCTCTTCCTCCCAGCTCATTCCTCCCTGCACCACGACTACTGAACATATTTAAGAGGCTGATGCTCTTCTGTCCCCATTTAACCAGAACGCATCAGGCAGAGGGGATAAGCAACTTCCCTGTGGTCCTTCAGAAACACATTTTCCTCATCTTAAGTCACGTCTGCTGTGAGCATTGAGCACTTTTTAAAGACAATTCTATTTTTCAGGTGTATAATTTCTTTCTTCTCATTTCTCTTTCTAACTAAACCAGTAGTTTAATGTGCTTCATATGTTGTCAAATAAGATGTGTCTGTGTGTGTAAAAGCAAAGAAAATTAAAAATCACAAAATATTTTAATTTACATAAGAAAAAGTTATGATTACAGTGTCTTATAAAACTTCTAATTTCATCAACTTATTATATGTCATTTTTCAATGGAGAGAGCACTCACAGTATGAAGAGTTCTTAAATCAAAAACACAATGCCGGGGAACAATCTTCATTTTAATGATGCTCAATAACAGGGATTAAAATATTTTATGAGTCACAGTTTCCATTAAAAAAGGCAAAACAAAAAAAAAAAAAAAAAAAAAAAAAAAAAAAAAAAAAAAAAAAAAAAAAA
>WHYT01016857.1:27569-39208 GCA_009806455.1 Tetrax tetrax | reverse complement strand
TAGTCCTGTTCATAACGCCTTTGTGCGGGGCTGATTTACCGCAGTTTGAGACAAGACACCATTCAGAGTCTATTCCAGGAACTATGGGGGAAGTAGAAGGAGGAAGCATCCAATTTGTTAGCTATCGTGACATCGCCGCTTATGATTAATACAAGGTGTTGGGAGAGCAGAATGGATTTCCTCCAAGCGTCTTCTATCTCAGTCCCTTTTTGTATACGCTGAAGAGGGTGGGGACAGCAAAGGTGCCGTGACAGATTTGCTACTCACAATATGGCTCACCAACCACGCAAGGAAGGAAAACACCTTATGTTTTGAAAACTATGCACCCTAGGTATGCACAGCCAGCCAGCTGGCTTTGCTCAATTCCACCTCCCCAGAAGAGGGTCTGCAGGTGCAAGCGGAACAGCCAAGAGGCACCGCTGGAGAAGAAGATCCTGTGGTAAAACCCAACAGCAAGGAGCAGATCCGAGGAAAGTTCTTGCCTTGTTTGCGTGTGACTTCTAGCAAGTTGCTCTGTACACTGGACTCCTTATTTACAGAAGCATGGTCATACTCCCTCCTGCCTGACAAAATTTGTAGGAGGAGTAATTAACATCTGCAAAATCCTTGAAGATTTTTTCGTGGCAGACATTGCAAAAGTACAAAGTATTAAACACTTTGAAAGGAGAGCAGATAGAAATGGTTCAGTCCAAAATACCGAACTGTAGAAGTAGTCCCCACCTAATCCTAACCTCCACCGAGTCCTCCCGCCAGCAGGCTATGAGATCTTATTCTAGTGGAGGCAGAGGCCACACAGCACACCCTGCTCACCCACCCCACCAAACTGACGTGCATGGATGTGCTGGAAGCATCAGACATAGCTGGCACACACACCACAGGAGCTTTGCTTGCAGCACACATTGCAGGTACAGGAATATGTTCCCACCTACTCATAAATCCCTTGGGGTACCAGCCAGGCAAGGGAGCGTCACACTGCCAGAATAGCTGACCTCTCCCACTTTTTGGCTGCTCTGTTTTCCCAGGGTATCTCTTGCAGAGGGCTAGGAGCAGCCTGCAGGCCAGGTAGTTTGCTGTGGTGGTGGGAGCCTGTTTCTGGCACTCACCATTCCTGCACACCTCCCAGCCTGGCCGGCTACGTGACCACCTTCACAACGTGGCGCAGCATTAGCCAAAAAGCCCTCCAGGACAGCTGGTAGCTGGAGTGAACTGCTGTATCCATACATCTCGTCTGGCAAGGTCCGCTCCTGTGCGGCCCTCAGCATCACAGCACCTTCGCCCACACACTCAGGCTCACCTGAATTATTCTGCAATATCCATCTACTCTTGCCAACCTTCCCCAACGAGCAAGGGACTGCTGTGAATACCAACCTAGGGCTGCCCGGAGGGTGGTTCTGCCTCCTGTCAAATGGGCACCAAAGCACTTAAAGTGGGTTTGTACCGGGTCTCAAAATCAACACAATCTTTCCAAAGTAACGAAAAACAAAACTGAGGAATAAAGTTTCTACAAGTTCCTCAACATCATGTGAATGGAGTAAAGCTTTTTTAAATTTTATATTGATTTTTTTTTCCTATTTTTTGTGCAGTTACTGCTTCCAGGAGCTTATCAACAAAATAAGCCTGCTCAAATTGGCAAGATCCCAGCTCACTCATTTTCTTAAGCAGCGCGTTATCAAAACGTACCGACACAAGCTGTACTTTCAGGATACAAAGGAAGCCCTTACAACACCTACAGTAACACCACATTTGCGACTGGTTAGGTTAGTCCTGCAGCCTTCCCTCAGCTTCTTCCTTGGTCTGCACTTAGGTCAACCAATTCTTGACATCAAGGGGCTGTCAAAGACTCAGTGTTTTCACAGGTTCACAACAGATCAGCTCAGTAGACAACCCTGTCTAGTTCTATTTGCTGTCACTGAACATAACCCTTGTCAAAAAATCCTCTCAAAACCAACAGGAAACGTTAGTATTTTTTGCAGGGTGAGCCTAAATTATCCATCAAGACTTTGGTCAGGCATTCTTTCCATAAGATAAACCACTCCATTTTTGATGGGAAATATATGAACTACTTTACCAATTCTGTAAAAAATCATATTGTCTACCACATCATGTTGTACTCTCTGCTATATACTTCTCACCTTTGCCACTAGTAACATCTACAGAGCAATTACCAAGAGGGACAGAAGCCCCAGATTTCACCTTCGCTCCTCCAGCTCATCCAGGATGCTGGGTATGATGCCCAGTCCCTGAAGCTGCAACACAGCCATGGCTTGTCGAAAGGGGCTGGAAAGGAAAATTGGGTAAAATCACATCTGCGTGCACAGCCGCGCATTGGCGTCACAGGAAGGCGGAGGTTTCACTTTGGCATTCCCCACCATGAGTCAGCCGGCGTGCCCACTGCTTCTCAGGAGGGCTCCGCCGCCTTTCAGAGGGATGATTTACTGCAGTCAGAGAGCCCGTGTTTGTCCAAGGGTGTGGTTAGACAATGTAATTGAGCAAGCTCGCTGCGCTCCCAGGCCTGCCCCACTCCCTCCTCTCCATCCGCGCTCCTCCCTCTTCACTAGTTTTTGGATTAGGTTTCTAACAAATCAGCAAATTGATCATGTTTACTGTGCAAACAGCTGAAGGGCTGATACAAGGGGCAGAGCAGAAGCCTGCAACTGGAAGCTGATGAAGAAGGAGGAGGGAGCAGGACTGGCCCCTTTAGGCAGAAGCAAGCCACCCGTCTGGCTCAGACCAAACCGTTTAACTTCAAAAAGAGTATTCCATATCCTAGTTAACATCTTGATATTTGGATTTTGTTTATCTCGTTTCCATCTGCAGTTCCAACTACTAACCCTTCGGAGTTCATAATACAGTATTTACCCCAGAATACTGATCTGCTTTAGCCACATACTCCATTTCCTGATCTGAGCTACCAGGTGGCAGCCACAGGTTCACAATGTTCATGAGCTCCTATTTCAGAAGTAGCTGCCATGCAGTGTAGGCACCGCACAACCCTTTTACAACAAACCAGGAAAACCAGTGCCCCACAAAAATCCCCAGAAGTTCTCCTGGTGCTTCCCTGGCAGACAAAGAAGAACTGTGCTCGGGATTACTTTTTTTCCTCCATGCTGCAATGCCGAAGCATTTCCTGGCACAAGCTGGCTGCTGCATTACTCCGGGGCTGAGAAGCGGCTGAAGGCACGGGAGATCAGCACGCTCTGCCAGGGCACAGACCGACACGCCAATGAACTGCCCCCCAATTAAATGTTTATGAAATGTGCCTGTTGTAGCCACCTTCTTAATACACACACAACCACAACTCACAGTGAAAAAACCTTTGGCCAAAGCTGTTCCTTTCCCCTCACCAGTGATGCGTAAGAGCCTGTCAGGAGCAAGACCAGAGCCCTTCCTCCTGCCACCCTCCTTCCCCTGGGGCTGCACCGCAGCCCAGCCTCTCTGACTCAACTGGCCCTCTTTTACACAGCTGGCACCTTCAACGATTTCCGAGACATTAGCATTTTCCAAAAATAGTCTTCATCGTACGTAAAACACCCTGCATTGCAACCATGCCGTACATTTTAAATCCCACCAACCAGCACATCTGAATAAAGTCCAGTCAAAGTTTAATATGGGGGGATAAATAACAATAAAAAGGGTGCCATAAGCTAGGGGCTGCCGGATGAGAAGAGTGGGGCTCTCCACTGGTTGCATGGCCTTTGCTCCCAAAGCTCTTCTGCTCCTCTGCCTGCAGCAATGCTGCCTCCCTCCACCCCTGCCAGCTCTCCTGGCCCCAGGCAGGAGGGACAGACACATCCCGACATGGAGACAGCTGCTGAGCTTTGCCTGCCTTTCTGCTCACAGGGCCACCACTTTGGGATCTCTCCAGCTCACTCCCATCAGAAAAAAAAAAAAAAACAGACAAATGGTGAATTATTCGAAGAACTAATCCTCTTCTAGTCAGGAAGTGGAAGACAAGTTCAAAAGCTACTCGGAGCAGGATGACACGGACAAAGCCACCATACATGTCCCGCTTCTGTGAGAAATTAAGCGTCTCCATCCTCAGTGCATCAGCCTGGACTGGTGAACATCTAGAGCTTCAAAGGGTGGGGGGAGCTTTACTGTACTAGACATCTACTGTACTAATTGTATGCAAAAAAAAAAAAGGGTCCAAGGGGAGGTCTTGTCAAATCTGAAAGTAAACAAGCTTTAATGTTTAAAACTCATTCCAGATCACCAGCACAGCCGCAAGTAGCGACTCTGTGGCTCTGCTCATCCCTGCCAAGAAAGTTCATCTATTTGGATGGAGTCAGCGCTCGAATCCAAGAAGAGGAGAGAGAAAAAAAAAATAAAAAAAATAAAAATTGAAAAAAGAGAGAGAGTGAGAAACACAGTCACATTTGGGAGCACAAGAGGTGGAAATTAATGCGAAACAAAAGAACCCAAACCAGTCACCAAGTTATAAACACCAAATATTGAAATTCCAAAGCTGACCTGCAAATTTCACGGTTAATACGATGCAGATCCCTTTTCTGCAGTTGGGTTAAAAGTGCACAGCCCTCTCCTAGGCAAATCTCCAAGGAATTTTAAAGCTTGAATGAAAATACTAATTACAACGTACTAAAAACAGAGCGAGGAAGTGTGCGAGATGACTTTCGAGCACTGCAAGGAAGAGAAGAGGAGACGGTCTGGCCACTGTGGAAGCCGGACGCAGCAAGAGCGGCTTGCGGCGACGTTAACTCCTTCCTAATGAGACATGGCAACTCATAAAGGATCCAAGTGCCTCCCGAAGCCTTGTCTGGTACTTTGTTACGGCAATGCCCTCAAAGTTTAGAAAGGCATCCTTTAAAAAAGTGGCTATCCATTCCTAATATTTGGCAGGACCAGCACAGACATCCTTTTTCATAATTAGCCATCCTTTTTTGTAATTACAGGAAGACTGTACCTTAGCGGCTGGTTTGGGCCGGGGGGAAGCAGATATTTAGTTTTTAACCAGCAAAATCCCTCACAAGGTTAACTAAAAGTGTAAACTGAATTCCACATTAAATTATCCTCTGTATGCCAAAGCCACAACATCTAGTGCTCGTTATTACTCTTTCAAAAGAAACAGTCCAGAGTTTACACATACGTATGTTCTGAGGAGAATATTTTACAAACCCCACAAAAACATTTACACAAAATAACTCAATTTAGGCCAGCAGAGTAAATCTCTCACATACAAAATGTCAGCCAATTAAGCTTTTAGCAGAGTACCAGGGAGACCGATTTTAGAAAGCTAAGCAGGTTTCTCAGTCTAGGAATGCCTGAAATCTGTTTATTCTCCGTCAACAATGACTTTCTGCCTTCTGCCAATTACTAAAGTAGTGGGGGAAAAATGGATTTACTCTCTGCTTTTACAGATCAGTTGGCTTAGCAAAATCTAAACCCGTACACAGGCGCCTCGCAACTCCTCTCATTAATGCGAGCAGGCGACAACAAAAAATTTGCTCTGCTTTCCCTCCCAGTACTCAATCTGCTTATCCTTTCTTGCTGACAACTGGAAATGGCTAGTCCTCCCATGGCATCCTCCCTCCTCCTGTCCCCCAGGCTGCAGGATGTAGCAGGGATTTCAGGAATACGCTGGCGTGCAAGGACACAGCAATGGGCATCAGGTCCAGTGAGCACCCACCCTCACATGAATGGACCTGAAGAGCCATACCATGGATTTCAGGCCTAGCAAAAGCTCTAAGATGAAGCTCCTCGAGGCTGGGGGAGGTTCTCTCCTCTACCTGCCCTTACCCTTCTCCTCCCCTCGCTTCCCCTTTCCTCCCAGCCCTAGAGTCACCCCACACATCCCACCTCCCCTTCTCCATTGGCTCTGGTCTCCTCAGGCCAAAGTAACTGATTAATCTGACCAATGCCACCCATTTCAGCAGCAGCAAAAATGCCAAAGGGTCCCACCTTTTCCAACAGCAGCCAAACCCTTCCTCTCACCTGTGCACCCTCGCTGGCTCCTGCCCTCAGCCGCTTCAGCACACTCATCCGGCAGAAAAGCATCCCTCCACCAACGGGGTTTATTTCCCCTTGGCCCTACACCAGGCCCTTCAACGGAGCCAAAAACGCCAAACACTGCTGCAGGGGTTGGGACAGTTCATTTACTGATGAACTCCGAACAGCTCTTCGCAGGCATCTTGTACTCATTAAAATTATATTCTTGTCTGTGTTTCTTTCTAGACTGAAGCAAAGGTTTTAACATAACTGTATCTTGGAATGAGTCCCAAATAAATTTCCATTTCCCAAAGGACAGGTTTTCTCCAAGCCAAGTAGTGGAAATTTGCAACAGTTTATTAAAAAGAGGTAGCTTTACCTCTGGCCAGTATCATGTGTTATCTGGATGTCATCAGAGGTCTTGGAAAGTAGCTTATTCCTAAAATGCCTGGAGGGTCTACAGCAGATATGATACTTAACAAATATTTCAAAACACTTATTTAACTTACTTAGCTTTCCCCAACACTTAACATGTTTTACCTTCTCAAAATAGCACATTCAGAAAACCCAAGGACTAAAAAGCAAACAAATAGATGTGCACATACAATCCTTTCCTTACCTTCGCAAAACGCCGTAGAGATGATGTTCAAATAGCTACGACTGCATCTTGTGTTTCTTTTCCACCTTCAATTACTATAGATATCCTTCCCTAGGAGTATTTTTTGACTGACAACATCCCCTAAGACTACCTAGACGCACAAGAGAAAAAACACTGACTACAGAAGCTATCTAGCGACTACCAGAAAAATGCAGCAAGCAAACCCTGTCTGTTATTCCCTTCAGACAAGCACTGGCAGAGGAGAAGAAAATGAAAGTTTCTCTGCGCTTTCTCCACACCTAACACAGAGCACTGCCGTGCCACTGCAACACTGCTGCCGAAACAACAACAAAAATGCCCCAGCCGGTGAGGATCACAAATACTCGAGATGCCTCTGTTTCTGGGATCTACATTGCTAATGATGAAAAACTAATTCTCTCCCATTGCGAGTCCAATTTAGTTGGCTTATGAAATGCAATCACGATACTTCTGCACAGGTGATATATCATGAGTGAGCAAAACAATGAATCATTTTGTTGAAGAACACGACAATAAAGAAGTTCAGTAAAACTGAAAAGGAATCTAAAATTCATATAGATTTCTATGCAAAACTCAGATTTTTAATTTTTTTTTTAATTTTTTTAAGTAAAGAAGAAGAGATTATTTTATCGTAAGAAGCTATGGAGCTAAACCCATCATCCCAGCTCAAGAGGAAATACACTGTCATCACCCCTGTTTGAAGGGGACAGCTTGTTCTCAGAGCACCTTGGAGTAAGGTCAGGATAAACAGGGTGCTTCCTGCCTCCAGCTCCATGTCCAGGACATGCGAGGTTGTGGAAATTAGCATGGCAGAAGGAATTGCCTAAGGGACAGCCAGGACCTACAAGAGGATGGCTGGCCTACAGTATTTATATCAAATATAACTGAAGATATTATGAGGCACTGTGAGTACCAGGTATGGTTACCGATATCAGGCATTTTTCCACTTGAACTACTCAGCGGCATGAAAACAGTTCAACCTATGGAAATTATTCAGCATTTATGAAATGCTGTAAAAAGTGATGGGGAAATCCAGTTAGTCATCTGTCAGTCCTCCTGTTGTGAAAACACCACAGATTTACAGACTCTGAGGTTGCTTTAAAAAAAAAAAAAAAAAGAAATCATACCATATACTTCTTTGCTTTATGAATGAAGACAGTTTTCAGTAAACCCTATCTCAAGGAGGATACTAGATTTTCTTATAAACATCTCAGGATGAAGGAAACGATCTTACGAAGAAACAGCAGTATTATTTCTATACAAGGGTTTGCTATCCGGATATGATAATTTTTCAAAACCTCAAACAAAATACCACAGCATGCTAATCTGCTCTTTCACAGTAGGTAACCTCAGACGTCCTATAACTCTATGGCGTGTTCATTCTTGCCTTGTTTAAAGGCTCTGATGAGCGCAGGGATCAGCCCAAGCCCCTCCTCCCGCTCACCAACCCCACGCCTTAGCATCGACTTTATTTCATGCTCCAGATTTCAGAAGTCACTCTGTTTCTTCCAGGAGCATGCGTAGCATTCCTTAATCTGCCTGATGTTTTATTTACTTTCTAAATAAAAAATACAATTTTAAAATAAAGGTTGTTTAGAGAGGGATTTTAAATTGCGCTGGAGTCAGGAAATTAACAATAAGTGTTCCCCAAGCAACTCAGCTCTGCCCGGCCGCCGTCACAGCGGGCAGTACAGTCACCCCTTTCATCACCAGCTTGAATGACATCGTGCAGCTCAGTTTCACGCTGCAGCCCATCCCTCACCCTGCCAAACCCCTGGCTGCCCCAGGAGCAACCCAATTTAGGACTGCTGGATTTTCCTCATGCTTCTACAAACAAAGGTTCGGCTTTTACCGCTGCGCTAGTCAGCACTTACCATTTCCCTTCTCCTTTCCACAGACGAACCTTTGTCTTCCAACAGGGTAGGAAGAAAAGGGAGATGGCGGCCATGCAGCCACTGGTGAACATCACAGAAACGTGTTCCAGAAGCAAAGGAGACTGGACCAACGCTGGTCCTTTCAGAGCTGGACTCTCTGAACACCAAGCAATCGCTCTGTTAAATCTTTAACTACAATTGAGTCAGAAGCCCAGATTTCAGTAAATTAAACTGAAAAGATACACGTCTTAATGGTCTGATGGAAGGACTTTCCCAGAATGATATTATCCCGGCTCTTCCTGCTCAAAACCGAAGCCCACAGTTTCTGTAAATGAGAAGTCTGAATGCAGCTTTGGACGGGGGCAGGGAAGCCAGAGTTTATGTTTATAGACTCTAATCTAATTTCACACCTTCCTCTTACTCTCACTACCCTGTCTTAAAAATTCATGTTTTATTAGATTCATGACACAGCCATAGCTCATAATGAGATAAGTCAGCTGATACTGTCGATGGGGTGTTTTGTACCAAACATTAACACTAATTATATAAGCCTTCCACCACACTTTGTTTGCTGAACCCACGCGCTTAAGCGGCTTGCTGTATTATTGCAAACAGTTCATTAGCAATAAGTTTACAGGCCTGGGCAGCATTAACCTTTCCTCAAAACCGTCCCAAGCTGAGAATGTGGACCTTGTGCTGTTAATTACAGGAGGCACGGCCAGACTCCCGGGTAGAGACGTGATGCTGGAGCAGCACCTCTGCCAAAAGAGCTAGGAGGGCCCTGCATTCCCCACACCACCCCCTCGAGCCCCAGCAGGGACAGGGACAAGCAGGCTCCTCCATCCTGTAACTGCCTCATAAATTTTGTTTGTAACTTGGAAGGGGTTGAACTAACCTATCTGTGTTTTTAAATGCTGTCATTGTTCTCCTGCCTGCATGCAGTTAAGGAGAGCCTCATGTTGGGTCTCAATGTTCGGGAGAGTTTATGGCTTCATACAGGGCAAGCAGAGCCAGCGCCTCTTCAGACTGGGCTGTTCAGGACTCCTGGATCAATCACAAATTAATCAACAATGATGCAAAGTGTGCACAGTCCTCACTTTCAATATGCTATGCTGTAACTTCTCTTCACACACTCTCTCTGTTCAACAGATTGGGAACAGACTTACACCATAGGCAGTCAGTATGGTAAAATAATTTTAAAAGTAACATCAGGTCCATATTTTGTCCTGAAATTGCTTTGCACGTGCAAAAGGGATGGCAGATTGGAAATAAGTGTGTAGTGAGGCACTGATAAAACATATTCACTTACTGTCCCACAACACAAAAATAATAGCTTGTTTAACCAATCAAAAGGCAGACCCAAACATAAAACAATAAGCATTCCTGACCACTGAGTTGCTTTCATAGAAACACGTTAACAACAACAATTTAAAAAAGACAAAAAAAAACATCAACTGCATTTCAGAGCAAGGTTTCACTGATACGCTCTGTGGTTTTACTAACATGAAGAACGCTCCAACAATAATTCATAAAAACAGAAGTAGCAGTTATTCTTAAGCTCTCCAGACGATTATAGCGAATCTGAAAGAAGTGAGAAATCTGCAAATTTAAAGCCACCACGAAGATACTGAATTCAAACAGATTTTGCCACATACACACCAGCCCGAGCAGGAATAAGCACGTGGGGAACAGAAAGTGAAAGACAAGGCACAGCAGAGCCACGCCAGGCACGCTTTGTTAGAAGCGGGCAGCAGGGGAATTCACTTTGCTGATAATAAAAGAGAAGTATTTTAATCTCTTTCACAAGCATAATCACGGAAACAACTGAAAACCATGACGGACCAATTGATGGTTCGTTACCAGGAACAATGCTTTTTGTTTTCTAAAGCTTGCTTTCTCAGATCTTCTAAGTGAGAGGAGACATATCGCAGATTTGAAAGGCAAGGGAGCTGTTTAAAATTAATTTCAGTTCCAGTTGCTGCAGCAAAGGAAGAAAACCCATCTTCTCATGTTCGGCCATTTGCTTTCAAGGGTTGCCTCACAGAAACACGTTCTTCCCTGAGCCACCACAGGCCCACATGAATTTTTCCACACAAGTCTGCCTTGCCCATGTTGAGAGTAGTTTCATTATTAGTATGCTTTAAACCCACGAAAGACTTCAGGAAGGCAGACATACTACCCTCTAAGCACACATTTCAAGAAACTACATCCAGCTATTTTGTTGTGCACAAACAGCTATTTTGTCTTTCAAGATCAAAACACAAGCAAACAAATAAACAGAAGGCGATCCAACTGGGAAGATATTTTTGATGAGAGGAAAAGACTTTGCTAACCAAGTATTAGAGAATGCCAAACTGTCTAACACTCAGTTCTAGTATAATACAATAAAATGGTAACTTAAAATGACTACACATGCACTTTACTCACTGATTTTAACTGGTTCAGCACATCTATTCTGCAAAGGCTTACCCAATACCATCCCAACAACATTCGTTCTCCTGGTAGAGCGGTGAAACAAATCCTATCTATCCTCAAGGGATGTATCCATAACCAAAAATGCGTGTGTGAGAGATCTGCTAGTTCAGCAAACACCAGCCCCACTGGGCACCGGTACACAAGCATTCACAGGGTCAAACCATTCCCATAGTTCTGTCCCACAACATACGGGGCATCTCCCCAGCCCCACTCAGTCCAAAAGCCATCTATAGGACTGCAGATTACAATTAAGAAGGCAGCAAATTGCAAGAGCTTGTAGCAGTACTAAGGCAACACCAACCAAACCTGTGCCTCTGCAGAATAAATCAGCAGAGCGCAAATGCTCTCAGTCACGCTTCAAACACACCACAGACCACCCATTGCAACTTTTGGTGCAAGGCGATCAATACGAACCTCCTAAAAAAATCCTCCTGAAATGCAGTGGTGTTTTCACATTTCCCTATTTAGCATTTCACATTCCTTTACAAAAGATTTGCTCACGGTTTTGGGGTTTTTTTTGTTTGGTTGGTTTTTTTTTTTTACAAATAACAACATAATCATAAATTGCAAGATTATAACAGAGTTTATGGGCTGAGCCCTGCCAGGATATTTATTGTGCTGCGGCACAGGGAGCCAGTTTCCTTTTTTACACGTCGTTGTGGGAACAAAGTCAAAAGTGCACCCCAATGCTAAATCAAGGACAGTCCATC
>WHYT01016857.1:0-27549 GCA_009806455.1 Tetrax tetrax | reverse complement strand
TTTTCTTTAAAAAAAAGAAAAAAAAAAAAAAAAAAAAAAAAAAAAAAAAAAAAAAAGAAGTCATTACTAGGACACCAATTTCACCAGTGTTGTGACAGGACTAGGGGAAATGGTTTCAAAATAGAGGGAGGTAGATTTAGATTGGATATTAAGAAAAAATTTTTTACAAGGAGGGTGGTAGAAGACTGGCACAGGTTGCCCAGAGAGGTGGTGGATGCCCCATCCTGGAAACGTTCAAGGGCCAGGTTGGATAGGGCTCTGAGCAACCTGATCCAGTTGGAGATGTCCCTGCTCCTTGCAGGGGGGTTGGACTAGATGACCTCTAAAGGTCCCTTCCAACCCTAACCACTCTACGATTCTATGATTCTAATACAAACAGTAATGCACACACCAAGCGTCAATATAACTTTTTCCACAACTCCAGGTGACTAGTTTTGGCAAATTTTTGTGCTCTCTTTTTTGTCTCTGCTCTCCCTCTCAGCACTTCCACAAATGAAAACATTCTGCAAAAATTAAGGAATGAGTCATCTTTACTCTCTACTAGCTAATGATGCACATAGTTCAAAAGCAAAACCTCTTCCAAAGGAATTCGCAACCAATTTTAAGACATCCATCACGTCTGTCAAGTGAAGCAAGTAAGCAGTCATCTCCTTTCATAAATACAAGGATGGACAGAACAACTTAATAAATATCTTGCGAAACATTTTTAGAAGAAAAACACCACGGCTGGCAGTCCAGCCCAGTCTGGTCTGGTCCTTCAACCAAAGAGCCTTGTAGTTACCGAGAAGAGGGGGTAAAGTCAGCACGCTGCAGGTATCACTGCCGCTGCATCTCCTTCGGGAAGCTGAGACAGAGACATCGCTCGCTATAGTGAGCCCAGCAGAGCAGGGAAGTAGGTTAGAGGGGCAGCTCCAGGGTTGGAGCGCCGCACAAGTCATTTCTGGCAGTTGTGCCCAGGGGAAATTAAAGATGCAGTCACGCTTTCCTGCAAGACTCTGAAAGGACAAGCAGATCAAATGTTGCTCCAGATTCCCAGTAAAAAAAAAAAATCTCCTTACTTTAGATTACTCAAAACCAAGTAAACAAGTTTTGTCAACCCATGATACTCAGTGTGTCTCGCCGCATGGCACCTGGTGGCATCCTTCTTAAAGCCTCTCTTCTCCCCATTGCAGAACCAGGCAACGGTCTCCAGCTCCAGCTGTCTGGAAACGTTCATGGCTGTTATTTTGCCGAGACAGAGGCTTGCACCTTAGACACAGTCAGAACTAACCTCAGCTCCATCTGGCTGCTGTAAGCAACATGCAGTTCAGCATCCCTACAACAGGAAATCACAAATAACAACCGACGCTCTCAAATCCTCTATTTAATCATAGGTTAATTGATAACATACTAACAACTACATATACATCATTTCTTACTGGTTGTGGAAAAAACACCGATTTGATTCTGCCTCAACGACCTGCCACTTTGTCCAAGAACAGGCCAGTCCTCAGGCCTGATATACCCTTCAGTCTCAAGGTGCCCAGTCGCAAATTTACAAAAATTTAAAGCAACATTTCCTGATGAATTGGACCTATGTGAAGTCATGGCTTTGGCAAAACAATTCTTCCATAATTATCAGACAACAGAGGACAGTGAAAGGAACGCTACAAATTTTTACTGCAGTTATTAAAATAAAAGAGCGCTGTTTGCAGTTGGAGTATTGCAGAACTGTTTTACCATGCAAAACATACAGAAAGAAAAATTGTAACAGCTATTAGAACAATCTGTCTCCTCCTCTGGCCTAAGAAAGCAAATCTGAGAAAGGAAGTAGCATAAAAGGATGGAAAGAAAATCCATTTGAAATTGGGTTAAAAAAAAAAAAATAAATAAAACCCAACTTATTCAATGTCTTCCTTAGAACATAGTAGTATATTCTCTGACCGTAATCATGTCGAACTTCACTGCGTGCACGGTCCAACGTTCCCTGAACCTGCTTCAGGTGCAGGAATGCACTGATTATAAAGCTGCATGTGACTTGCAGCACATAGTACAAAGGCATCTCTTCTAGGCTACACAGCTCTTCTTGCACATTGTCCAGCAGAATTGCTGCAGACGGAGAACCAGATTGTGTGTGCTGGTCATCAGGTCACTACCATTTTTGTTTTGCAGCTGTAAGAGACACGGTGGAGAAAACTAGAAAAACAGACTTTACGCTAAAAAGCTGGACAACAAGACAGGATTTAACATATCATATAGCTGAAGAAAGCGCTTCGCTGAAGTCTTTGATACCAATCTACCTATCTATTTATCAAGGAAGAAACACAGTTGAGCACCAAGGCTATGCAAACATTTCCAGGTTCTAAAACGATCGCGCTAGTCAAGCTTCCCCCTTGCGGTTTGCAGTGTCGTCATCAGCATCGCTTTGTGTTTGTATAGCCTTATAGCTCAAATATGTTTTATATGCCTTTGGAGGACGAGTGCACATATTTATGAGTTACAGTGATTGCTTCTTCGTGAGCAGTGCACAGACATGTGCACAACAGAGGTTCCTAAGACTGTAATCCTGTCTCCAACTAGAACACTGCAAGAGAAAGAGACAGGCAGGAAACCAGACTAACGTACCATGGTACCGACACGTTTTATTAGGAAGAAGCATACATAAATTAAACAATACTGCAACAGCACAGCCCTAATAAATTCTCTCGGCTACAGCTGATTATTAAACAGCAACATTTTGCGATGCAAAGGTAAAGGATCTCATCTTCTGTATTTATTTCGTATCCTTCACCTTAACAGATCCCATATTATGATTTTTGTTTTGTATGCACAAATACCTCTCAGCTGCCCTTTCCATTCTCATTCTTCTTCTCCTTCCCCTCCCAAATTAAGTTGCAGCGTTGGGTATACTAGGGGACTGAAAGTAAAGAACCCCATGCAGAGGAATTTCCTCAGCGGAGATCCATTAAAATACAATTGTCAGTTTTTACCAGACAAAGATCTCACCTCACCATTAACTGAAATTTGAGTAGGATTAAGATAGAAAGGTGCACCAAAACTACAACGGAGCAGGAATACCGCCGTACCTGTGGTTCCTGTTGCTCTCCTATGCTTAGATACCAGGAAACCACAGCTATCATTTTCAAACATGGACACAAAGATCCAAGATCAAGGGCATCTTTGGAATTTGTGTTGACATTTTGTTTCTAGTCAAGACCAGGTCAAGCCCATGCAACATCTGTGGGTCTGTCCTTAGAAGGTCTATTACAATTTTTGTTTGTTTCTGATCAAAAGCTTGGTTTTGTAACTGGTTGATTTCCAGGTGTCTTCTGGTTTCTCAGTACAAATGACTAGAGGCAAGGAGAGCATTTGCTGTAACAATCACAATGTTTAACCCAAAATCAAGACGTGTCCCATCTACCTTCATGTCTGACAGCATCTTGAAGAAAGTCTCTCCACTGAATTACACCTTCCTCTCCTACTTAATACCTATGACCTAGAAAAACTAGTGCTAAAAATTTTCAAGACTAGCCCAGCATCTTTCCTTCAGCCTCCAGTTTAAAGGAACTGAAAAGCAGCAGCAAACCTCCCTCTAGGTGAGAGTAAAGCAAGCACCATGACCACAGCTACCAGCAGCGAGAATATCTTTCCACAAACTCTGGAACCCTTTGTCTCCATTGCAGATGTTTTTCTCCCTCCGATCCCAAAATATACTAAATAAACAAGACTTTAACTCACATCTACACGTGTTTCAAATTCAAATTGTAAAAATGGTCATTTCCCCATGTATTTCAGAAGCCACCTATAAACAGCTCCTCCATTTACATAGTCCTAAAAGCAGGAGAGTGTCTTAGTTGTAAGACCAGACAAAAGCTGAACTCATGCCCACGAACTCGGAAGTAAAGCCAGATGTCAGATACCAAAGAATCAGACACACATGCCAGCCTGCATTCTTCACATAATATATTTTTTAAAATAAAATTATTATGATACCATGCTATGAGTAAGCTTTACATTTAAGTGCAAGATCTCGCCTGCTCAGGTACCACTCTTTGCATCTGATGTCATGTACAATATAAACCCTGTCGCTGCCACTGAGTTTGAGAGAGCCTCCAACCCAACCCAATCCACTCAGCTCTGCTAAGAAGACCCAAGGAGGGATTGAGAGGACGGGGGAACTGCAGAACCCAGAGCACCCTGGAAGCAGCAGAGACGGCACTACACAGAAACTCATTTCTCAGCTTGGCCCTGCTCTCGTTTAACTCAAACAGATTTAGAGAAAAAGCTACATTACCACACTTGCTTCTGAGCCAACATTTACTCTGGCAGGCTATCATCAGAGCTATTGAAGTTTTTCTCTCTCTTTTTATCCTACTGAAGTGTTATAATAGGAGCAATAATACATTTACATTTGCTTTATTCTTCCTTAGCACACAGTTCAAAATTCTATAAATGAGACTGAAGTAGGTAGCAGAGGCGTTTTGGCTGTACTGCTTACATCCTCCAGGCACTCGACCTCTCCTCTGTTGGCTACGGCAAGGACTAATCCTGCCACTTGTTATCAGCTATTGACTTCTTGATCAAACAGTGCTGCCTTCAGAATGGAAAGGATTCTCCCCAAAATATTTACACGAATCTGATGCACATAGATGGCTCCAGGATCAGTGAGAGATCATGGATTATGCTGTGAAATGAACATATTTTCATACTGGATCAGTTTGTCGTTCATAGCAACCAGCTCGGAATCAACAGGTGATACAGGAGAGTTTTGGCAGCTCTGTTAGCTGGTGTAAATTAAACAGCGGTAACACACCAAAATGCATCAACTATGGGGCTAAGAATTCCCCAAGTCTTTTTTGAAAGTTTAGAGACTCATTTTTACACTGAAACTGTAGAAGACAATTTCTGTGGAAAGGTGAGGGCAGAAGATGTAACGGAGAAGAAAGAGCGGAGAGGCAGAAGGAAAGATCAGCTCAATATTTTGAAGAATCAAAGGTTAAACCTGTTTGTTTATACAGTTCTGAACTAAGATTTATGTCAAGGCACGCAGCACTAGTTACAACCTCTTCTTGTCCTAGGTATGAGATGACCAGTGTAAGGCCCAGCAATTCAGGCCAGCTGGGACGCCATAATCCCATATTGCTGCCACACAATTTGCACGTGTATGGCAGAAGGGTAACAAGAACATGAGGGACAGAGAGAGAAGGGTAAAAGCCATCTAAAGTAACATGGATGAAGGAAAAAGACAGGCAGGAAAAACCTCACAGTGGCTAGCTTCCGAAAGAGCCTCTCATATCAACCTGCAGCAGCTTTCCCACTGGACTCTCTAACTGCTAGAAACCTCATCTGGGTCACATATATGAATACACACACACACATATGTATACTCCATTAGTAACAGAAATAAGAAAAAGGAGAAGTTGAGCAGAGAAGATGCATTCTTTCCAGCACAGATAACTCCAAATTTATGCTGCTCAACTGAAAGATGCTATGCAATCATCTTGACCAACACATTGCAATTACACAAGTGGCTGATGAGTGATGTTAACCAAGAGCACTTGACTGCGTGCTGGCAAGCCAGTCAATGATAGCATCCACCACATGCAAGCCACTGGCTCGCATACAAATGAATCTTACATTAAAATCAACGTGAAAATGATCACTGAGATGTGGACTAAGTCAACTGTCTGTTTACCACAATAAACATGCTATTTTCTAGTGTCCCTAAACATGTTGCCTGTATCCTTTCCAAACATTTTCTTTTTGTAGTCAAAATGAAGATAAGACTATTTAAGAATCAACAATCTCTTCCCCTCACTGTTGGTAGACTCATAACACAACCAGCCCCCACCTTTCTGCACACAACTGCATGAACAGTTTTGTAAAACCCGCAACTTGCTGACTGACTACCCGTCACTCAAAACACAATACGGCTATCAAGTGTTTCGAACTCCTCTGCAGGCACTAGTATTCATACCAGGGACAAATCTTGCCAATTCTTCCTGCAAAACGGCCAGAGACACCAGTTGTCCTCAGAGCTAAAACGCCTTGTGAAAGACTCTCACACTTTTTTTTCCCCATTACTGCAATATTCTTTCACTTCATTCACTGATTATTTCATTGGTTCATTGATGAATTCCATCAGAATATTTAATAGAAATAATTTTTATGACTACCGTTGGCTCAGTCACTTCCATCTTTGCACTTCTGGACTGCTTCCCTTTTCTCTGCTGTTTCACACTTTAAAGCCCTCTACAACCTATCTCCATCTTCCCTGCCATCTTTGCATGAATGGTCCAGATGTTGAATCACACCTCTGATTAATCTACCACCTATTTTTCAAACCATAAAACAAGCAAATAGGCCCAATTAGTTTTATTCCTTTTTTAAGCTACATCAACCCTACTTCACTAAAAAGAGAAGAGGGTTAAGGCAGCAGATCTTCTTAAGGTACCCTCATACTCAGAAGGCAGCTTTGGCAGCAAAGTGGAGTCCAGGTTTACCAGCTCTCTCTGGTCCTTCATATCGAAACACAGCAGTACAAAAAGAGCAACATTATTTTTCTGTAGTTCTGAGATTGCAAATCAAACTGGTTTTCCTGCAATGACAATTCTAAGATTCAGGCTTATTCAGCATTTAAATGAGCACTAATCAAAAAGGAATCCTGCTTCTTTGCCTCTCATCCGTATGAAAAAAAATGCTACATTAGCACATTTTTAAAAATTGACAAGGAACCGTATCCAAAACTAGGTACAGAATTATACTTAAGCTTTCTAACATCGCACGCTTTCTTAATACAGATTCAGCCTTACTCATAAATGTACCGGAGCAGTAGCTACACGTAATTTCTGCAGAAGATGGAAGTTGCGCAGTGTTAAGAATAAAACAGGTAATAAAACTTAGCTTTGTCAATTTATTAGGAGACTTGATACACATAGATTTCGTGCAGTGACATATTTCACACAGGTTTAACTGTTGAGTAGTAGAGTGCTATTTTTACGCAAGCACTCTTTTGACTAAGACTCTTTTTTGCTGAGAGGCCCAGCTGCACCAGCTAACGAGGCGTACATGTGCAAAGCCCTACTCTCATTACAATTAAACCACCACAGGACCACCATAGTAAAAATTTTCAAATCTAAAGTAAACTAAGGATACTTCAGAAATCACAAAGACAAAGCATTTTCCTGCACTTACTAACTCAACCAACAGGAGAAAAGGAAAAAGGCTGTATTTTAACCCCTTTTTGTGATGAGCACTGCTGAATTCTGAGCTGGGCACTCTGCATTTCCCCACATCCATCCTGGTAACAAAACCTACCTCCAGGCCAGCTGCCCTGAAAAAGTCTTTTTGGAGAACAGCATCTAAAATGTGCTGCTGGGGCTGGGATGCCACACAAGGAAGGAAATCCAGAAGTAAAGCAATTTTCTACTAGGTTGATGGATAAAGCATTCAGAAGGGAAAGTTTTAATCTGGTTACATGTGGTAGTGTATGTGGTTTTTTAATTGCTGAGAACTTCTTTTCCCCTATCAGAAGACAGAAAGACTGGGGAAAGGAAAAAAAAAAAAAAGAAACAAAGAAAGAAAAGGGAAATCTTAATTAAAACTGTGACAGAGACAGCAACCTGACCAAAGTGGAATATAAGTACCAAGAAGTAAATAAAGCTGGTAATCTATATCACTCATCTTCCCCCATGGTTAACTATGCTCAGCCTCAGTTCCTACGGGGGGAAGGGGGGAAAGGGGGGGAAAAGCTTCTGTCCCCTTAGCTCTTTACCGTGTAGCTCCTGTTTCCCAACGCTCTAATACTGCACTTCGTTTTAAAACAATTTTCCTGGATTTTCAGAAGGGTATTTCCCTTCTGCAGAATCCTCTGCTTCACAAAAGTAAAAATATTTCTCACAATACTCGACTTCAGATAGTTTCTCCTGCAAAACTTAAAGTCTCATACCATAATGCACAGAAGTGCATTAGCCTGCACCCATGACAAGAGAAACACCCGGACAGATGAAAGGGAAGAGAGGGTAATTTCTGTTCCCCTGAAACGTATTTGCCAAACTACGCTCAGTTCCTGATGAATTTTTTTTTGCATTATCTCATCCTCATTGCATCTGGGCTTGGAAGAGGCTCATTCAAAAAAGTCAGATTTGTCAATCAACGGACAAACTTTAGTTACTAAACCTTTTAAACCTTTTTTTTTTTAAACTACTGACCTGGGACTACTTGCCTGCATGTGCAACATAGACTGAGGGCTGATGAGATAAGCTCCCACACCTGTAGGAAGTGTAGAATTTAAGCTAAAAATTCTGACTAACATTTAACTTAACACAGTAATACTTCTCTGGGGGAGGGGAGTTTCCTATAGCTGCATTAATTCAGGCTAAAAATACCCATGCTGACATGCTGTCATGTGAGAATCTCTTTGATTCCAAGAGTTTATTCAGAGCCTTCGTGTTACTTTGAACTTTTTTGTTGTTTAATATGATCATCGCTCCATTTGTCATCATATGACAAGAGCAGACAATTACACAAGCCGAAGATATGTCTGCCAGTCATAGCATGCCATCTTGCTGCTGTCAAGCAAAGAGATGTGCCTCTACACACCTCTAGATTGAGTTCATTAAACCAGCCTGCAGGATATCCCTCGGTAATGACACAGATGAAAGACCAAATTAAAATTGCTTAATTCAGATACACAATCTCTAGCATTTTCCACCTTGCAGTCTAACTGGTTAAGCTGCATGTTTGAATAAGCCGTCCTAGCACAGAAGCAGCTGTAATTCTCCACTTCCATTGCTTTTAATTAAAACATCTGAAAGATTTTCAGAGTTTGTTTTGTACTTCCCTCAGCCTTGAACATCAAGCTAAGCTATTTAAAAGAAAAGCAGACTGGGCAGCCACATATTAACATGCCTTCTGTCAACTGAAACACAGAAAGCAGCTCTCTCCTACATTAAAATTGCCACAGGAAAAGGTGAGCACACCAGTGATCGTGGGTTATCAAGCAAGAAGCCATGTATCACCTCAGAGAGCATGCATCAGTGTTTTCAGTGCTCACTACTGCTTTCCCAAGGCCAATTTGTTGCCTCCAAAGCCTCAGTGCTCCATTAGTGACACATTACCTCCATGTTCCTCATCCAAAAATCCAACTTCCCAGTAAAGTGTTTTGATATACTATTTTAACCATGCGCTTCTTTACGGTTTTGTTTCATTTTCTAATATTAAATGTGAAGTTCTTGCTACACAATCATCCATCTCTCATAGAAATAGGTCAGAAGAAGTATGCTTAAAGAGCAAACATCCAGCAGTTTTGCATTAACACTGTGAGAAGTCCACCGGGAAGCAGCACCTACCTCAATTAGTAGACTGAGCCATGTTTTCAAACAAAGCCTAATTAAAATAAGCTCTTCTGAATCTCCATCAAGAGCCAATTCACCAGCGAGGGGACAATTGCTTAACACAGCCTCCTGTGATGAAATACGTTCCTGACAATGGTGCAGCAAACATCAGCATTAACACTGACAAGAGTATTTCCAAAGCCAATGCATTTTCAAGTCTAAATATAAAGCTGGAATCCCAGTTTCCATTATTTCCTCATTAGTGGCTTAATATATTGAAGTAGGGGGAGAAATCTTAATAAATAAGAATAATAAAAATGCTTATTATACCTTAAACATTACTACTGCATTTTTCAGGACAGCTACATGTATCCAAGCCTACACGTAACTACTGAAGTGTTTTCTTTACTGCCACGATCTGGCACTGCACCAGCAACCCAAAGGGCAACAGGAAACCACAAAGTTGATGTGGCTCAAAATTTGAGTTTTTCTGGAGCCTGGTTATACAACAATGCATGTTTAAAACAACAACAAAAAAAATCATATTGTGGATAATTGGATTTCATTGCGAAAATGAACCATGAACCAGCTGTCACTCTAAGCTCAAACTCAAGGAGGTCAGTCGGGACTCACAGCAGAAGCAAGGATGCAGCAGTGGGCAGGGATGCAGCAGCAGCGGCCGCCCCCAGGAACAGGCAGTGCAGGCAGCACAGACAGCTAACCAGCCTGCCCTGGGAGAAGGGGGGAAAAGACACGTTCCCTTTCTGCTGCTTCCACCTTTTGGATTCCATTGCCGTTTCTTTGTTTCTGCACCCGACCTACAGAAGAGCAGAGAGCCAGAGGAAAAATAAAGCTGAGGGAGTCCTCAGGAGGTGGGCTCATGTGCCCCCCATCCCCTTAGGGAGAATTCAGGCATTCAGAACACGATCTGGCCCCCTTATTAGGGTCCCTCGCAGCACACAGGCCTCATCTCTGCTCAGCTTTGGGCCACTCTGTGCAGGGACAGGGCACGGGAGCAGCCTACACGGGGAAGTACAGCCACAGCACGGGCACAACCCTCACCTCCTCGTGCTCTGGCACCCATTTGCTGCCTGAGAGGCCTCGCCGTGTCGCACACAAGCATGTTTCCACCTCTTGAGGACTAGCACAGCGGCACATCCACCACACTGTGTGCACACCCAGAATGGTGTCTTCCCACCTCAGCCTTGCCGGTGCAGGGATCCCCAGACAGCGCTTGTAACTGCACCCTAAATACAAATGCCCCACGATGCACTCAGACACTTTATTTCATCCATGCAAAGCCAAACTACTGCACATTAAGGCTGAGCAGGGTCCTAACAATATAAAACGGATAAACCTTTCGCCAAGGAGGTTTTCATTTTTCTTAAAACCACCTTCCTCAAAAACATTCAACCGATGTCAGTCTCTGTCAAGAGAATGTGCTGCACTGCAGTTTCGTCAGCTGCAGTTTAAAGCTCACTATCTTTCTTCCTCCAATTTACAGACCGGAGGGACGGATCCAGCACCCACCGCACAGCTCCTCCAGGTCCTGGCTAAGCGCTTGCTGATGCTCTACCCAACTCAGCACCCCCGAAGCAGCCCTCCCACACCATTTCCAGCCCCGCAGCAAACAACAAGTAATAAAACAGCAACCGAGACTCCAAGGGAAATAAACGGCAGCGCTTTCAGCGGCTGGAAGCGAGGGATGGGAAAGAGAGGGACAGAGGGCACCGGCTGCCAGGTGGTGATTTCTTTTGGCTGCCGTGCCTTTTCTAGCTACAAAGCGCTGGCAGAGGGAACGCTGCAAGCCACTTGCTCCCTGCAAGCGCAGGAGAAGACGAGGCTGGTCGTGTTCTGAGCCTGACCCTGGAGATTACAGTGGCCAGGAGAGCAGCAACAAGCCCAGGGAGGAGGCGGCTCCTTCTCTCGCGTCTGCTGGGTTACAGCAGCTCATGTGCCTCAGGGAAGTGGCAAATCTGGAAACGAAGCCGAACTCCCTGCCTTCCCACTTCACCTGGCAGGACTCCAGAGAGTCCTAGTCACACATCACACCTGGAGAAGTGCTGTTTTAGCCACAGGCCATCGGTTTAGCCAACAAACATGGATACTACCAGTCATGCATTGAGCTAAACACCATTTGCTCCAGCATAGGAATCTGCCTGCATTCTGGCAGAAGAGCTTAAGCGAGAGCACAGCTTTGCCCGGCCATGACAACCAGCCAGAATAAATCTCGTAATCTAATTTGTATATGACTGTGCCTAAGCTATTCTACGCTCATGCTGTTCAACTCACCTCATACACACCCGCTAAAATGCCCACCCACAAGCACGCTTTCAGACAGGCGTGCCTCCCTGCAAACCAAACTCAGCCCCTCCAGTGACAATATCACACCCCCAACCACGAAAGCAAAGGCTGCCTCAACATTTCAGCAGCAGCCTACGCCGGCACCATTTCACTCATTTCATTCCCAAATGCAAAAGACAGTTCTCCAATATACAGACAATAAATCCCCACCAGCCCATTCTTACATTCAATTTGCCTAACAGATCACTCTCCAGCATTAGCAAAATTCCACGCTGCAAGCACGTTTAATAAAATCATAGCAACGACGGCTTAAACAGTGCATTAGTTAAAATTCCTGCAATGCCTATTATCGGTGGAGTTACATGATATGGGGAAGGGTGGCATGCCCTAATGAAACCTCGTGCGCGCAACCAACAGACTGCAACAAAGAGTGGAAGATCACATGAATGCTCCCAGAGAAAAACAACGTAAGATCCAAACCACCCCCCCAACCCCCCCACCTTCTATCCCCCAAAAGCCAGTCTGGCGTCATGTAAGCAAAAACCCTACTCCGTGTTACATTCCTGGAGCCTCAAGCAAAGGAAAGGAGAATTGGTGGAAGAACAGCATGCTCGGCCCCACCACGGCAGCATGCTTTGCATTCTTAAGCAGCACCCTCTGAAACCAATCACCCTTACTCTCTAATTGGCTGTAAGGAACCTCTTTCGAGCCTTGACAGCCGAAAAGAAGCACTCTGACTTCTGGTGACCATCGGAGACTATTAGCAGCAACTCCTCCCGTTGACAGTCAAGGGGGGAACAAAATCTGCATTACAGCTGTGCAATTATTTAATTGTGACTGCTTGTGGTAATAAAAAAAGATGCATGAGACAGGAGAACTGAACTACTCACCACCAAGGCAGGTATAGCACAGTAATCCAGGCACACACACTTACACGAGCCAGGGCAAACGCTGCTAGAAGAGGGGACTAAACTGAAGAGGGTCGTCAAACCGTCTCACTTCTAAAATATTTTGCTCTAAGGCAAAACACGCACCATGTATTTTTAAAGCATTAAGACACTAATTCTGTAAACAATAATGCCTCCAGCATGCACACCGCACGCTGGAATGGATTCCTCAACTTGGCCTCATCACTTATGCATCTGATGAAACAAACACTGACAGCTTTTTTGCATTTGTAAAGGCCCCACAGCAGCTGTGGTGATCCCACCATAGAGCAATGAATTAAGCCTGAAACCCAGCTGGGTCTGCACAGAAGCCTTTTTTGCACAATACAGCAAGACTATCATTGTTAACCTAGGCATTATTGTAAAATATTCTGCATGACATTAAGAACGAAGATAGAGATGCCTTGGAAAATTAGCTCTAACAGGCAATTTATAACATTTAGAAATATGGATACCACATTGATTGCTAATTGACAACAGATTTCATAGTTTCATTTACGCACAACCACAGTGAATCAGGTAATTACAGAATATCGCTGAAATAGGAAACAAGGCAAAATTAAGAAATAATCCAGAATAAAATCATAAAACATATGATAAACTTCTATAAAATGAATGTATAAACAGCTAAAATTGCTAAAATTTAAAATAACTATCAAAATTATCCATCTTGAGATCCGAAGAAAATTGAGACAGACTCTTAAAGGAAATGGACGTATGAATGCTTTCATCTAATACCGCTGTTAGAGTTCCTTTTGGGACTAAAGCAAGCAGCTTAACGCATTAAATAGTAATACTTAGTCAGATATTGATTATATTATTTTTTCAGTCATCAAGGGCATAAATATGTAGTGAAAAAACAGTCAGGAATGACTTGGGAAAAGTAATTTTAAAGTAATATATTGGAAAAGAGTTCTCAGACAGAATACATTGTTTTAGAACAGAAACTCCATTATTCCATTGCATTTAACATCATATTTAAGAGAGGCTGGAGAAATCCAAATCAAGTTGTCTAATTTATAAAACAGACTATTCAGCTCATCTTGCTTAGTTTTTAAGAACACTTGAACCACAAAAAGAAAGTGTGTTTTTCCAGGAATGCACAGAGACATGCAAAAAAAAAAGCAGCCAAGTTGTGTAAATCACCTAGAAGAATCCAAGGTGCTATCCCACTAACAGGAAAAAAAAAATTTTAAGCCTGTCCTCACAACTTCTCAATGTGGGCAAACCATTTCTCTGGGTACCACAACAGCAATATACTTTCTGATTTCAAGTAGTACATAGGCAGATACTGTGCGTGGTTTTCTTCCCCCCCCTTTCTCTTTCTTCTAGAGGATTACTCAGCTAAGTACGCAGGCTTCCCGATGACGACATCACACAGACCTTCCAAATGGTGACTTCCAAAGTAAAGGTACCAAAAGAGCAGTGGAGGGCACTGATGAAAGCAGGAGGAGGAAAACAAAGTCACAAGGATCATTTTGGAAATACGCAGCTAACTTAGAGGTAGGAGTATAGTTTGCAGAAATAGCAAGATGAAAAATATCTTCCATTTATCATTTTTGAAACCCATGCGCTTCTCCACAATGCAGAACTGATCTAGCCAGAGAAACTAAAGTCTTGTTAACAGAAACCAAAATTACAGGCAGCAGCAACAAAAAAAAACTAATTCATTTTATTTGTGGCATTGCCTCTGTTCCCAGGCCTTTTTTATTTTCAGCAGGAGGAACTGAGGGGAAGGAAGGGAGGGAGAGCAGAGGGTAAAAAACTTAAGGGGGAAAAAAAGTGGGGGGTATTAGGCAGAAAATGAACTTCAGATTCTGTGCCACATTTGGCTAAAATGAAGTAAGATCCAATTGGCAGCTTTTGAATATATGACCCTCCAAAGGCAAGCTGTCAGCTCAATAACAGTTGAAGGAAATAAATGGACAACTCTGTACTGTTCTGAAACTCTTGTGTAATGAAGTTACAGTTCCATCCTGGAAGATGGCCAAAAAGCATAAATCAATGAGCAACCAACCATGTATTATTTTTACCACAACAGTAATAGTCATCCAAAGGTAGGCCTAGCAATATTTGTGTTGGTTCTCCACACCAGAAAGTTAAATTGACAATAACAAGGAGACTCACCGTGCTGAGAAAATGTGGGCAGAGGTACTATTCGGAAGTGACAATACAGCAGCTCTGCAACCTTGTCCAGGAAGAGCCAGACACATGAATCTTCTACCGAAAGAACAGTGAGAATACTGACCTGGCCAACGCAGAAGAGCTGAGAAAGTTTACTTAGATAGGCATTAGACAAGCCAGGCACTGCAAAATATCATTAGATGAAGCATTACACTTTGCTCCAGAGAACTTTCTCACGCTGCAGCATAAACCAAATATGGAATATGTGAATGCAAGAAGAACAACTGAAGTTTTGTTACAGGTAACCCTGAGAGCTGATACTTGCATCTTCAAGAATGTAAAAGTCCTGTCATTGTGGAAATACTCATCGTTTCTCTCTAAGGACTTCCTGCACAAACAACCAAACCAATGTAGAGGGGAAAAAAAAAAAAAAAAAAAAAAGGCCATGCAAATGACAGCAACCTGGGAGATAGAGATTTAAGACCCTGGTTTTGACAGTTTTATATTCTCTTATCTGTGACAGGATTAGGAGACCTGATAACCAGTCCCCTATAACCGAGGTTTCCCTTACTAGATGTTGTCCTAGTTTCTAAGCTGAACAGTAGGTCAGTCAGCCAGTCTTAGAATTGTTCCTATAGCCTTTTGTCTCAAATAACACCAGCTATTCAATCTTCTTTCTTATGTGCATAAAAATCTAAGATATTTCTTCTTCTTTCAAAGGGTTGCCTCAAGAGATCACCTATTATTTTGTTATTTTCCTTATCTAGACTAGATTATGCATGGGCTTAACATTATTCATGTGTGTTGAAATTAAACTATGTATTAACTCCCTCAGATCAACTGCAGATCCTTGCTTTTATTGAAGAAAGTGATCTAATCGCTGAGAAACTCCAGTGGATTGGAAATTTGGCATGCAGCTGGAACTATCTCAATGGCATACTTCCACAGAGTAATGAGTTTTCAAAGCTGAAGTGCTATGTTCCTTCAGCTTTGAAACACATGGGCTCCTGATTAAAATCCTGAGTCTTCTCTGGTGGAGAAAAAATACCTGGACGTTTAGAGAGTGTGAAATAAAGGAAGAAGTGGTGCAAGTATGAAGCCTTTTAAGGAAAAAGGATAACCTTTCAGCCCAGATGCAATTTACTGCTCCATGGGAACAGAAGAATGGTGATAAATCATCTATACAGATAGTTGAGAGCAAATTTCAGAACACCTTCAAAAGCATGCCTGAACAGACATCTTCAAAGTCTTCTTCCAAAGACAACAGTAGAGTGTGCTCATGTATATTCTTCCATTGTAAAAAATGAAGAAGCACTTCCCTCCCAAGCTATCCTGCTCGTCAGCCAAGCTGCAGTTGATCTTCTGAAGGCACAACCATGACTCTATGAGTGAGAGAGCATGCGAAAGTAAAAGCAGCAAAAATATTGCTGAGATTACTAAAGATAGGGACAGTGGTAGGACCTAAGCGGGAACTCAGGGCAAGCCATCCTCCGCACAAGCAGGACTCCAACCACGGATACATATCCTGGCCATTTTTCTCACATTACACCAACCTTGGTTTCACAAGCTGTGCCAGAGGGCAGGTTAGCTCTCCAGAGCTGAGCACGTTCCTGCTTCCCTGACAAAGCCCCAGATGCAGCTGCAGTCACGCTTGTAGCGTGCAGGCGACAAAATGACAACGCTCTGAAGTGCCTCTGCAGAGAGCTCATGCGAAGGAGACGGATTCTGCAGAGCTGATAACTAGGCAGTCCCTCAGTCAGTACCACACACCTACTTGTGGTTGTGCAAGGTGAATGGGGACACAGAAAGGATAAAAGAAAAGAAAGAAGCAAGGGCATATTGACATATTCAGAAAAACTCTTCAAAAAAGCTAAAAAGTTTTTGACCACTTTGCCTGTGGTCAACTTGACACTATTCCAAAGGGGAATGGAGGACAAGTACAGACAAGCGTGCATGCAGGAATGCTGCTCCTGGTCCCACGTGGGCCAGAAGGCAGATCCTAGTAGGGATGGCCTGACCAGGCATCAGTAGACCAGGGGTTATAATGCACAAACAGATGGGCTGTCTATAAGGGGAGAAAACAACAGACTGGTCCCTGTCAGGATCTGAGAAAAGTTGGTGGAGAAAACAAAACAAAACAAAACAGCTTATCCCTTCACTCTCGTCCATCCAAATTAGTGAACCAGTCACTTCCAAAATGCTCACAGGGAATTAATCTCACTGCATTCTTGACGTCAAGAGTAGTGGGCATAAAATGATACCACAAAAGGAAGAGGAATCAACAAGAATACAACAAAAGTTGCTTGTGAGGGAAAGAAACATGACTACCTACATCATAAACACATTTCCTTCTTCTGCATGATACACCAGCAGCTTTCATAGGAGCCAGTTAAAGTAGTATCACAATGAAATACTAAGTATGATATAAAGAAATTATATTAACCAGAGACTGAGAGACCATACTTTTCTTAACATATTTATGCTGAAAATTGTATTCCTGCTCTCCAAAGTAATAGGGCGTAGAAATCATTACACCTGGTCTATCACCCAGCCCAGGTAAAATCTGACTACCTTTAGTTAATTAGAAAGGTCATGCTCAAATGGAGACTGCAAAGATCCTTTCAATAATGGAAGCTGTGCGCTAGTTTTCACGACTGGTCAGTCATGTCACATAATGCTGCTCTTGACTGAAAGAGCATGAATATTAATGTTTTATAAATAAAAGCCTTTAATGTATCTGAATTATGAAATTAGCTTTTCCTGAATGCTCACATCAGCAGGATTCTATTTCCCAAAAGTTCATAAAAAGACTGTAAAAAGAGATGAGCAGGGCCACGTTCTACTTTTCCTCCACAGTATTTGCACATTAGCAGTTTGCTGAGCCTCGCAAAACATAAGTACACAGCCAGTATTTTCTCAGATTCTGCACGCAGGCTTGAGAGACAAGTAGCAACAGTGCAATCCCTCCCCTTCCAAAGTATTTACAATGGAGCTGCCCCCAAAATGAACTGCAGGAATCTTTCCTCATCTCCTCCTTTGGCCTTCAGGAAGAGAAAAATACACTGCAACAACAGTTAGTTTTGCTTTCTCGCAAAGAGATGTCAGCAGCTTTGTAAGAGCTAATTTCCTCAGACAGAGACAACGTGGATAGAGCCCAATCAGAGAAATACAAAGAAATGAAAGAAAGAGAAAAGCATGGAACTAGAAGGTAAGAGGGAGGGGGGTGGGAAGTGAACCACAAAAAATGCCAGTACTATCCACACATGCACACTATAATGAAGAGAAGAGTACGGAAAGAAAAAGAACAGTTATTACATTTAAATAAAATATTCAGAGAAGACACTGGGAAAGCAAAAAGAAAAATAAGTATTTCAGGGGGGAAAAAAACCCAAAACAAACAGGCAGGACTACATCTAGTAAAGCCATTAAAACCATTAAATGGCTATCAGCCTCTTAGAAAACTAACATTCCTGCCTGCAAATACTTGCACACACTCTTACACAGGAATGGCAAAATCTCGAGCCCTGAAAAGCACTTCGGCATGTGCTTAACTCACGAGCTCTAAGTACTTCAATTGACTCAGTAAGGGTATTCATACATTTGAGACAGGCACGTGCTACAGCGCCTTACTGGATCAAAACTGGGGGTGCAGTTCCACATGTCTTTTTAATCTGCACCAAAGCCAAAGAGGTCCTTGTGTCCCACTGTCATAGTTAAGCTCTGCTCACGACCAAGATATGCAGTCTCTCACTTACTCCCCCCACCCTGCGAGGCAATGGAGGAGAGATAATACAACAAAAAGCTTGAGGTTTGAGATAAGGATAGGGAGAGATCAAAGGGCAAAACAGGCTCAACTTGGGAAAAACTATTTCAATTCATTAATATTAAAACCAAAGCAGGATAATGAGAGAAAAGGGGGGGGGGGGAAATTCCCCCCATCCCTCTCCTCCTCCCAAGCTTAACTTCATTGCAAATTCTCTCCACCTCCTTCCCAATCCAAGCGGCACAGGGGGAACAGGGAATGGGAGTTATGGTCAGTTCATAACGTGTTTGTGCCACTTCTTCCTCTGAGAGGAAGAACTCACTTTCCTCCCCTGCTCCATTGTGGGGAACCTCCCACGGGCTACAGTCCTTCATGAACTGCTCCAGTGTGGGTCATTTTTCCACAGTGTGCAGTCCCTGAGGAACCAGCTGCCCCAGCGCAGGCCCTCCACGGGTCACAATCTCCTTCAGGCATCCGCCTGCGCCAGCTTGGGGTCCTCCAAGGGCCACAGGTGGATCTCTGCTCCTCCGTGGACCTCCATGGGCTGCAGGGGGACAACCTGCTCCACCACGGTCATCACCACAGGCTGCAGGGGAATTCTGGCCAGGAGCTGTGTTACTGCTCCCCCTCCTTCTTCACTGACCTTGGCGTCTGCAGCCGTTCCTCTCACAAGAAATTCTTCACAATCGACTCAGGCAGATGCCTCTCAGGTTCTCTTCACATCTCATCTCCTCTCCACTTCTTGCAGCTGGGCTGGGGCGAGTTGGGAGTTGGGCCCAGTCGTCTGCCAGGCAGGAGGCCAGAGGGTGAGGCCCACAAGGCTCACACCTCCCCCTCTCTGCCCGTGCTTATGCTTCTTGTTATCTTTTTGTTTTATTATTTTCTCCCTCTTAAATACACTATCACAGAGGCCCTATCCCTGTCACCAGTGGCTCAGCCCTGGCCAGCTGCGAGTCCGCCCAAGATCCTGGCCAGGTCCACCAGACAACGGGTAAACTTCTAGCAGCTTCTCACAGAAGCTGCCACTGTAGGCCCCTCTGCTACACAAAACCAACACACCCATCATTCCCTTAACTGTGCCACTAAAAAGTCTTTGCAGGTTTCCACTGAAACCAGACCATTTAAAGATGAGGAGCTGAGGGAAGAAGGGAGAGCATTGCCACAACTATTTTTCAAGCCAGATAACTTCGGTGATCCTATTTTATATGCAGCTCTGTAGTTGTATTGGTATGGCCAATGCACATGTGAACTATACTAGGAAGGAAATATCACCAGTGCTGGCTTCAATGGTGAGAAAAAGGCATGTGATGCTACATCCTGATGTTCCTATAATTAAAGGAAACCTTGGTTTTTGTAGCTTCTTGATTTGACATGGTTCGACCTTCTCACAGTACTTGGGAACCTGGGGCAAAAATACATCAGCACTGCAGTTTCCTTCCACATTCAATAGACACGAGTGGTTTTAACAAGAAAAGCTATCTGAACTTACTTGTCAGTAGTACAAGATAAAACAAATAAAGCCAAGGGAAATTTCTGGAGGAACTCCCTTCTGCAAGCACGTCCTTGTTGCAGAAAGCAGAACAGTACACTGGCTTCACTTCCCAGGGCAGCTCTTGTATTGTGGGGTGAGTGCATGTGGGTGCTGAATTAGAGTACTACTCCTACCACATTTAGAAGTGGAACTCGGCTTCCAGTAGCATGGCCATCTTTCCCTTTTCCCATTTTCTTTCCCTTTTTTTCTCTCTTGTTTAAGTTTAAAATTGTTCAAATCCCATATAAGCAAGCATAGCACGTTAACAACAGCAGTGCATTTTTAAACCTCTTCTAACATATTTTAGCACTTTGGAAATTGTTATGGCACTACCATAAACACAGGCACAAACATTTTCAGCTCCATTTTCACCTGCATGGCCTAACTTTGTTTCAACCTTATTTAATATTCACCATGTTTCCAGCAGTAGGACAGTAAAAATCCATGCCTGAACAATCCTTCGCATAGACAACAATAGCTAATTTTGTTTACTAGGAAATAAAACATGTATCTCGACTCCTATTTAGTCATAATTTCAGAGACCATTTAAACTCACACTATTGCTAACAGAAGCTATTCTACCCCTCCCTTGCCACTTCAGTTTGTGTCCCTGCAACACCTTCCCCAGACCCAGTATTTTTACAGATACATCACAAACTGCAATATTAAACAAATCCACATTAAAAATCAAGGATGTTTTGACAGTTCAGTTTTAATGTGGAAAGTCCCCAATTCATGGTGGGAGCTATCACCTGGTACACGTTGGCCTCCAGAAGAGGGGGAACAAGCAACCAGAGGAAGGCTAAACCGCTTCTTCCAGGGAAGTGCAAGCTTAAAGTGATCATAAAAACATGGCATTAGGAAGCTTACTGGTCTCCACATTCACAAGATTGTTACCGAAGGCAAAACGCAAAAGCTACACACAGGAGACTTCCACCAGATAAGACGAAGGGGACAGCAGGATAGGACAAGACAGCTTCTCTCGACGGCTGCTTCTTAGTTTTGTAGGTTTTATTGGTTCAAGGCATCACAGACTTGAAAAAAGAAAAAGCCCGCTTCAAAATTATTTGCCATTAGGACAACCATTATTTCTTCCAAGTTATAAATAATTCACCAGTTACAGTTACTGTAACATGCTGTAACTCCAGCTTTTAAGTAACACGAAGCCTTATATTACTGTGTCCCCATTACATGTTGAATAACTAGAACAAAAAAATTAACATTGGTAAAAGCTTTTCAAACTTAAGATAAAGGCCTCAGTAGCAGAAAGACTACCTTCTTCTTACAAACTTACTTGGGTGTAGTACAGCTTTTAATAAATGCTTAGAGGAAATACTATTCCAGCACATTAACTTCTGCTTTATATCCAAAACTGAAAGGGACGTTCCCTGGTCTCAGAAAGCCAGTCTGCATGATGGCAATAGGCCATGAGAATTTTCATCATTATCGCTATGCTTCAAGAGGGGGGAAAAAAGTGACTATCAATCAGAAAACCGCATTTTGGGCGTCCATCTATGTCATCCTTCTATGAAAAACACTCACATTGAGGCCAGTCATTTGGAACATCACCAAAAAAGGAACCGCATACAACACCAGCTTAGTTATCAGTCAACTTTACAAACAATAACAGAAAACCTTCTTGTCGGTTGGCTTTGAGTTTTGTAAACTCAAAGTCTGGACCAAGTTTTGTAGGGCTGAAACCAAAACAGAAGCAGTTCTATTTTTTTTCAGCTTGAGTTGAGTTAAGAAGTTAATTGATCTGGCATATGTGCAGGGTTGGAAATTTGTATTACAGGGTTTTTAGCATGCACGTTGCAGCTGAGAGATTTGGCTTACAACTTTGATGTACCAGAAAGAACTCTGTGGGACAAACTGGCTGAAAGTAATATCCATGAAATAAAAAAAGGCGAGAAAGAAGGAAACATATCCCTTCTCTAAATCACCCTTCGTCTGCCTAACAGGCACCTTATAAAAAGAAAAAAAAAACTAAAAAACTATAAACATATGGTGGTAGCCTGCAGCAACCTAAAACTCTAAATGCAGTTTCTAGACTAAGTATGTTTTGGGTATAAAGATTCCCAGTTTTAGAACAGCATAGAAAATTATACAGTAAATACAACAACTAATAAAAATAATGGTAAGTATCTCAAAGAGTGAGACACTGGACAGACTCTTGTCCAAGACTCATGGTTTCTTTCTTAGCATTTATTAGCACTTTATTAGCAGCAACCTCAAAGAATATTTGTACATTGCAATTTGCTTGACTCGCATGCTTTATATCTTCAAGTTCCTCTTTGTATTTCTTAAAAAAAAAGGCAAGCCATTCCCGAACATAGCTAGAAAATTGTTATCAGCTGTTTAAATTGAGTTGTCAGAGCTCAGGGGAAACTGAATTCCTGTCACTGAGGAGCCTCAAAAGCTTACTGTCTTGCTTGGACTCCCCAAAACGCAGCGTGACCAGCAGGATGCCTAGCACGAGACTAAAGTTTACCCAAAGCAGTAGCAGATTTTGCATCCAGAAGAAAACAAAGCACAATCCTCAAAGAGAAAATAAAGTCCTTCCCCTAACATACAAATGGGGGAAAGGGCAGAGAAGACCTCAGTGCGGGAAAAAAACATCAACTCAAAATGCCAGTATACAACATTGTCCAGAAATACTGGGGAACACATATCTTTCCTCCCACCCACATAAATCTGTTTTAAAAACAGGCACAGAGCTTATTTCCATATGCATATAGTTGAAAGAGCCAATAATTTCTCCAAATTCACTCCCATCCTTCTTAATTTAAAAGTCTGCATTGCTTCAAAACTAATCTGCAAGCAAAGCTAAAAATGAATTGCTTACAATATATAGTTATCCTTACTTGGCTCAGACAACACAGTATCAAAGTGCAAAACTAAGATTAGTAGATTATGTCAGAATAAGCTCCCATGGTTTATTTTTGAACTTTATAAATATCGTCAGCCAGTCATCATAGGTTGTGTGTGCCAAAACACGCTAAGCTCCTGAAACCATCACGTCATCCAGGAGAAGTCAGACCAGCAAGGCAAGCCCAAAGAACCAACAGCAGAGTGCAGGGACGCAAATACCACAAGCCCTCCTGGAGCATGGCAGCAGGCCACAGTTTCTCAACTTGGTTCTTACTATTTGCACGTCTTCTAGCCTTTCGAAAGTAAAAGCAATATAGTAACAGCCACAGATCCAAAGCTGCCTCAAGGGAAGAATCTGGCAGAAAAGACCGCAAGAACCCAAGTAGGACAGACCAAGAAGATTACACATTACAGAAGAGAGACATATAGAAAGGATGAAGTCATGCCCCTCAAGTGATGCAATTATAAACTCTTCTGGGGGCATTGTCACACTTTTGCTGAACAGATTTTAGCAGTGTCAAAGAGTGTGACTGCAACTGCAGAGGAACTAAACCAAACCTGACCAGAAACTACTTTTGCTCCACAGGCCTGACCTAGATGCAGAAAACATATGGAGACCTTAGTACAGGTTTTTTATTTTGTTTTCAATGCATTTTTTTTTAATCACACAATCCCATTTTAATGCCTGATTAAAGGAGGTTTTGTTCTCTCAGATAAAAATACGGAATATGGTCAGTCTGGGATGAAACATTTGCTGCAGAAATGCTGAAGCAGTTTTGGATGCCACTCTTCCCTACACGAACTGTTGGAATGATGATTTCCACCTGAGCATTTTTTCCTTGCTTCCATGCTCAGCCAAGCTGGTCACTCCGAATGGCTTTTGGCAGCAGCATAAACTAAGCCAACAAACTTTGCACAGGAGCAGATGGGGTACACTCACATCATCCGTCTGCTCGTAGACCAGGGAGCAGTCATCTCTAGCCGAGAGCCTAGAGACATGGCTTTAAGTGTGGCAATGCTCTCAGCCGCCGCTCAGTGTTGCCACCAATAGTGGCCACGCTTGCACGGCAAATCGAAGAGCAGCATTTTACAGCTTTGGATCCTTCGTCTGCGTAAGGAAGCGACGGACAAAAAGAAAGCATGTATGGAGGGGAAGAGAGCTAGCATATTTTCAAACAAGCCCTTGCTGCTATAATTAAAGGGTTTATTCCTTTCCCACAGCCCACCACTGGAAATACCAGGCCTCTGCCGGATTACCAAAGGAACAACATCAGAACAGGATGTCATTACACGAGGGAAAGTGTGAAACCCAAGCAACTGAAACAGCAAATGTTTTAAACCTTCTACCTACTGATTCATTGAGAAAACGTTTTTGTGACCAACCGAAATAAACTCACCCCTACAAACGAAAACCAAGAGCACCCAAATAAAACCTGCCCATTAAAAACCAAGGGTCACATCCAATATTCCCAGCAGTAACGAGCCAGCAAAACAACCAACCCATCAAAGATCTAAGAGAACACCAAATACATTTTGGCAACCGTATTATTTCCTGTATCTGAATTTCAGTACTCCTCACATACTAGACCTGAATTTTACAAGCGATTTGCAGCTTTTAAGCTTCCTAGTAGCTTCCTACCACCTAAAAATGCTTTAAACAAAAAAAATGGTAGTAAGTATAACAAGTATATGTGTACCATACTCCATCATTCACTTGGACATTAAACACCAGGTATGTTTTACCCTTTTCTCTAAAATCTTAACCACAGGTTACGGGGGCTTTCTATTGAAGGTGAAGAGCTAGATCATAAAAACTGTCAACTGAAGTTTTGGCCTGTGGCATAGGGACACTTAGGGCCATCAGCATCAGGAAACATTTAAGGGAACCTCAGGTTTGGCAACACTGAAATTTGCATTATTAGACTTGAAAGTTAATGTCCCATTAATCTTACACAGAGGCAGTCAAATCCATCAGCACTATTGTTTTCAGACTGTCTGCCCACTAAGGCAAACAATGCATCATTTACACTTGGTTTACATTTATAGTTGGGAAGAAAGCTATGCAAAGGACTAGGGGGAAAAAACAGAATGTTTAAAATGCAAATTTGGATTTTGCAGCAATGCTTGTATTCCTCTGCAAATTCCACATCTGCTAAATCACACAAAAGCTGTGTGCTTGTAATAAAAAAAATAACAAACGTGCTTCTGCTTTTCCTTCCCCTACTTTAAAATTACCTTTAAGCCTCCCTTTCACTTGAGTGCTGCAAACTGGAAACTTTAGAAATGAAAGCAGCTGGTGTCTCCCCTCGCTCCACAAGTTCAAGTTGATTTAATTCAGTCACTACAATATAAATGGAAAAAAACAAAAACAAAAACAAAACACCCCTCAAAAACTTTTCCCTCCTCCTTATGAACTTTCAGTTATGTTCAAACCAGGAATTATCAGTAATGTGTATAAACAAAACATAAATTTAAACCTGAAGTCCCCTCAGCTTCAGACCACGAGATTTACAAATTGACCTACTTTATGTAATACTCCCACAGCTGAGTCATCACAGTATCAACTGGTCTCTATCAGCTGCAGGGTATGATCATCACTCAAGGAAAAAAGCATCTGTACTGAAACGCGTCTTTTATTTTATTATTATGTTAAAAATACACTGTTAATCTAACAGTCCAGACCGTAACTGGGGAGGCGGAAAAATCTTAAAGTTTGAACCACATCAAGCAGTCCCTGTATAGCAGATGCCATGCCTCGTAGCAAGAGCCCATAAGCTACAGGATAGAATATTGGACAAGGCTGCAGAAATACAGATTAGTTCCATCTCTGCCACCGTTACAGTATGTAGCTTCAGGCAAGTAATTTAGACTTATTTCTGTTTCATCAAACAATAAAATGGAGGGAATGCTGCTGCCTTACAGAATCAGCTGACGTTTATACCACGCTTTAGCATATGCATAACATTAGCTGTTATTTCACGTCTACAGAAAAGGAAGGGGAAAAACATTTTTAATACTTGTTTTGTAGGCCTTGTAAGAGAATGTGCAAGTGCCCAGTGAACATTAGAAACTCTTTGCAACCACCTTGATTCATTCTAATTCACTCTGGACAGCATCTTACACAGACTCCTAGCTCACAGTCCATCAGAGCGAGCAGAAGTCCATCAGTATCTCAGGGCAAAGCTTTGTTGATAGCAAAAAGTAAATATTCCTTTAAAAAAAAAAAAAAAGAATTTTAATTACTAGTTTCTAGTTACACACTATCCTGTAGCCGCTTACAACGTAATGTTGTAGTCTCAAGAGACCAGGAGGAAGTAAAGAGGAACCCAAACTCAGACTTCAAGTGCAACTAGCATCCTTACACTGTTAGGCGAAGTTACACATGCGGAAAAAAAGTAGAGTTGAGCCTGCTACGCTGCTGGAATTGTTACTGCAAGTCTGAAAAAGACCCAGCACAAGAAAGCTCCAGAAGGTTATCTGAAATAAGATGCAATGTACACTGAATACCACCTCTGCTGCCACCGGTGTACTTACACTGTTTCTTGCAAGAAGTAGTCAAAGTTAAAGCCCACTGTCAAGTTGTGGGGCTGGGGGAGGAAAGTGAGGGACACTCCCACAGAAAAAAATAGCAGGGCAGGAGGGTCTG
Source organism: Tetrax tetrax (assembly GCA_009806455.1). Taxonomy (NCBI): domain Eukaryota; kingdom Metazoa; phylum Chordata; class Aves; order Otidiformes; family Otididae; genus Tetrax; species Tetrax tetrax. The sequence goes on along the minus strand of WHYT01016857.1, from coordinate 1,049 downwards.
GCTCAAGCCCTAAGGTGTCCAGGGCCAGGCCTCTGCACACAAACATCCCTTCCTCGGGAGAAGGTGGTGCTGTGTGGTGACTGTCTCCCCCAAAACTCCCTGAGCCCGCTTGAAGCACGCCAAAGCAGAGAGTATTGTTTCAAAGGCTGCAGCACTCACAGGAGCTCTCCTCAGATGCCTGCAGCGTGCTAATCCGGACAGGCCTTGCCGGCCCTGTTTGAGGGGCTTACAGGGCCGTCCGTAGGTGAAGTGTGTCACCTCATGGCAGACTACAGCACTTTTACCTCTGCAAGGACAAGGAAACAAATCACACGAGGCGACAGCAGTGACATTACTCCTTAATTATATTTTGCCATCTGCTACGGCGGCAGAACCGTGCAGGTATTTAAAGACAGTAATCCAGGTCTGATACTCGGAGACCTAAGCTGGCAAGAACAGAAGATTTGCTATTCGGCATCACAAAAACAGGCAGAAAAATGCACCTGTGAAATTACACTTAAGACTTCAAAGCTTTTCATTTAAGAACTATTAATTCCAAGCGCATACTGAATGCAGTCTGGTTTCTCGGCTGATGCTTTACAAAGCTGTCAGCTTTCTGAGGCTTGCGCCAAAAGGCAATATTTGATATGTAAAGATGTTTGAGAAGGAGGAGGGTAAAGTGAGAAGAAAGATTTGTATGAGTCAGCCATAGTTCTTCTAAAAATTAAGTGATAGCGTTTTTAAAGCACAGAAAGAGATATACATACACGGATTTCCTCATTCCTGGGTTATCAGTCCCAACAGATAACGCTCTCAAAGTTTAGGAGAACTTTTAATTACGACCACTTACAAAGCAGGGAGAGCCAAGCCCCGCAACGGCGGCCTGCAACGCGCAAGCTTTACTCCATTGTTCTCACCACCTTTTTGTTTTCAGAATTCATTTTCGCACACGCCAAAAAGCAGCAGCCTCAACCGGCTCCGCTCCCGGTATGACAACTCGCAGCGAGCTAAGGAGCGGGGCCAAGGAAGCAGCACCTGGTGCTTGTGCTGGGGGGGGGGGGGGAGGGGGG